>BQNB010142011.1:2382-17191 GCA_026074375.1 Tanacetum coccineum | reverse complement strand
TTTTTAGCAATTCAATAAGTTGATTTTTTTAGTTGCTTCAGACCTATCATGTCCATCGAGTATCTACAATCACAAGTATGTTATGATCACAAAATTAACACATAATTCCAATGCATCGTTGAACCTTGAAAGTACACAATCCTACAATCTTAATTTGATTAAATTTTATATTTCAATATACACACAAGACTTAGCAAACATATTAGAACGTGAAAAAAATAGTAAACATAAACCACTTAAATTGTTCGAAGTTATGATAAGCATACCAGTGTTTCAAAAAACATCCTTGATGCCTCATTGTAGGTTTTTCCACTTAGCAAGTTGTTCACGGGTATCATATACCTTCCACGTTCTCCTTCGTTGTCAAACATAATTTGGAGGTATTTTGCAACTGCCCTACCACGAATTATCATAAGTATCAGAATAGTGACACTTCTACCTTAAAGACTGATTGTCAATGACACCATTTTATCAAACAAATGGATCATTGTTAACATTTTCAGACTCTATAGGATGGTACAGAAACTTACAGCATTAGGAAAATTTACACCAGGTGAACCATTTCCGAGGTTGTGTGAAAAGTCTTTTTTTACCAACTATGATGGACTATCTCAAACTCCTGCATATATTATAAAAGTTGAGTGATCTTGCCACATCCTTTGTCTTCGGATAATGCTTATAAATGCATTTTGTCTGGAGTGATGTACGGACCTAGTTGAAGTTTGCAAATTCTAAAAAATTAAAGTGTACTTGTTGTTTGTTTTCTTTTAGTGGTCACTCAATGTGGTAAACTCTTATATTTGTTACTATGGCCTTCACTATTTTGGTAAATCAAGAGTGTGGCTTTGTAGTTTTAGTATAGTTTCATTTTCAAAAAAGCTTATTGTATGGGTCAAGTTTGGGATTTTAATTTTGGCATGAGATACATTTTTTGGGATTTTCTTTTTGTCGCGACATACATGTTACTCTTTTTGTATGATTCTCTTTATATATCAGGTTGAGCCTAGTTTCTTTGTTTCGTTGTTGTATTATTGTTGTTTTTGTACTTCCTTGTGATTTGAACTTTTTTCTATATACAATGAGTGTTGTCGTTCAGAAAAATTGTTTATACACATACATGCATCACCTCTTAGTAGACCAAAAATATGATTATGACATCAATAATTGAACAATAAATTTTGTGTGTAGAGTATTATACTTCAAGAAAGTATGAACCTGATTATGAGCAATTGCTTGGAACAATCAATCATTCTCGCTGATTTTTGAATGCAGGGAGAAACATACGTCCCTGCAACATCTTCTTGCCTGCTTGACATTCCTGTAGAGACACCATAAACTCATATAGAAACATGCAATCGTAATGATTATACCTAAGCTACTGTTGTGTAGATAAATGATTATACCTCAAGCTTTTCGGCTAATATTTTTTAAGAATACTAGTAATCTATGATAAACAATCAAGAACTAGAGAGAGAGTGAGTGGAAGGAAGGTTTTGTTTCTAGAGAGAGAAAGTAAGAAAACAAGAAATGCATATATGAAAAGTGAAATCCAAAAACCAACTAACTACCTCTCCAAGGCATGGAGAGGTGTATATATAGTCCTATGATGGCCGTCCATGGGCCTTAACGGACTTTCCATGGGCCTTGGGCCAAACTAGCTTACTAGACTAATCATATAACAAACTACGGGCTAAGACTATTACAACTTGGAAGTGACCGATACTTTTATTGTTTCCAACACTTCCCTAATCTCCAAGCTACCCGCCCGTCTCTTCCTTATCAAACCAATGTCAGATTAATAATCATCTTATTCTTCTTTCTCCTCCTCCGGACTTTCCTTACGACTCTCGGGATCTATCTTAGTGGGGATCTTCTTGATTGAGAATAAAGGAATCATCAAATGTGTCATTTACTTCTTCTTCATATCCTTCAACTATCTTATCAACTTCTTCAACCAAAATAGCTTTCTTAACTTTTACCAAGTTTTCCTTTTCTTCAGCTTCCTTAGCACTAATAGCCTCAGCATAACTAACTTGTTGTGCCTCAGTAAGTTGTTAGTTTTCAATCTTAGTATAGGTAAGAATTTGAATGATTGGATATGGCTATAGAGCTCATATCTTGAACTTTAGCTTAGGAATTGGTGCACTTGATTCCCTTTGTGCCTGCTCCCTCTCCTTTTTCGGGATGCATTTTAGGTTAGGTGTCCTAGGGATGTTAGGTTTCCTACATGTTTCGTGGGTAGACACAGCCGGTGATGGTTGTGTCATTGGAACTTGTATCCCACTAAAGTCATCATCATACAACTTATACGCCGCAATCCCCCTTATATCTTTTGTTAGCAACTCATTTAGAATCCGTATACCCATTTCATCCACATTACCACTAGCTATCATAAGACCAACGACCGCATCATTATCAATGGTGTGTTGAGGTTCATTTGTTCATCTTGGAATATTAAGGAATTTGGCCAGTGTGTATTGAATGATGAGTTTGGTGAAGCGAGGATACATAACCACCTAATGCTTAGAAGAAAGGTTCATTAGTTGATAGTGAATACCATCAAAGATGAGCTTGGCATAATCAACATGACCTTTGTTGATTATTAAGTAGAAGATATGCAATGTAGCCATCGATGCTTGATCAAGTCTAGTGATCCTTGTTGTAAGACATCGACTAGGCACTTTGCATAATGTCTGCCATTGTTGATGAAGATATTTGATGAAAATTTTTCCCAAAGCTTGAACTTTGACACCATGACCAATGATAGATAAGAACTCAAAGATAGTCATTAACTCTGGTGGATCAATAAATCCCACATGATTGTTGTATGTTGCTTGTGGTAAGTTTAGCATTGTGCGTAGATAAGCCATAGTGAACTCAACATATTGTTGTTGATCAAGCTTGGAGTTGAAAGATTCCTTGGAGTTAACTAGTTGTAAGGTATAATACAGTTGTTGCATGTAGATTACCGGTGCTGAGGAAAATAAGGTCAAAGCATCTTTCAGAGGATGACGCTTGAGTATCACACCGATAATCTTGCTTGGAGCGTGACATGGTGGACTATCGAGATCTATGGTATGTACATAAATACACATACCTTTTACCTAATAAAACGAGCTAAAAAGACCAATAATGACCAATAATACATAAAAAATGCATTGTATTTATTTGTATTATGAATTGTGTCTTGCAGGTAATGGATACAGCATATATGGACAAAATATAGCAAAACGGACAAAACCGAGCACGGGATTGGAAAGAGCGAGAGATATCAAAGCCGAAGGCGTGCCCATCTTTTACGGACCAACCCGGGCCCATTTTATTAGGCCGGGTCAGCCCATGATTAATACTATAAACCTTAAACTTTTATAACAAATTCAATCCATTTATCCATTATCCATTAATTCGAGTCCAAGTCCAAAACACTTATAGCCCATCCCAAAGTTAAAACACGGGTCAAATGGTCAAATTTATTGTAGCCTTACCCCTTACCTTTTCCCTCCATCTCTTTTACACAGGGCACACACACGCAGGGTAAAAACCCTATTCACCCACATACACCCATGCTTCTAAAAACCAAAGGCCTGACATCTGACACCATATTAACCACGTTGGCAATCCCAAGCACTATGATTGGTGGAAGGGACGTGGAGAGAGATTAAAGGCTCAAATTTGATGGATTATGATTGAAAGGTTAGGATTAAAGATAGGGGAGCGTCTCAAAGGGCTAGAAAGTTCACTTCCTCCTTATAAATAGCAAGCAGATCACACAGAGGAAGATATCTAGTGTAGGGGTTAGTTTAGGAGTAGTATAGTGTAGCTGGTTATTAGCTTATTAATGTAATTTTAGCTTATTGTTCTTTCCTTAATGTAATTTGCTTTTTTAATATCTTGTAATTTCTTTTATGATTAATAAAAATAAGTTTCATGTAAATTCTGCCTTAAATCTATTTTATGCATGTTTTAAAGTTGTTTTAATATAAGCTAATAAGCTCTCTAAGTCCTAATAAGCCAATTCAGTTTAGCTTTTTAAAAGCTAAACTGCATTTGTTGTTCACCAAAATTCACTCAAATCAAATTTACTTGAATAAGCCAATGAGAAGATAAGCCAGATTTGTATGGGCTTATAGGGCTTATTATTAGCTTATTTCATAAGCTAGCTTGTTGATTAGCTTAGTTGAGCGTTTAAGCCCTTGTTTAGAGCAAAGGGCAAAGGTATGTACTCATTTCTCTTTTCAAGCTTAAATATCTGTTTAGCTTATCTTACTGCTTATTGCTTGCTTATTTCCACTTGTTTGTGCTTATTTAGTTTTAATAAAACTTAAAAAGTCTAGTTTATAGCTTAGAATAGTTTAGATTAAAGTTCTATATAAATCTGTCCCATTTTTAGTTAAAACTGCTTGATAGCTTAGCTTAATGTAGAGTGCTTAATTTTCATAAGTTTTTGCTTAAATGTTTTAAATTATCTTAGTATTTAATCTGTTTTATCAACTCATAGCTCTGTTTAATCTGTCTTAGCTTAAAAGTGAAATTTCAAATTCTAAAGGAGTGTTTGGGGTAAGGGTTTTAAAAATGGTAAAATAGTGTGTAAACTGTTTTGGTTCTCAAATCAGTTTTAATAAGCTCTAAGTTAGTCTAAATGTTGGTTTTTATAAATTTAAAATAGGTCTTGTTAAATTTTGAGTTATGTTTTATCAAATCCTAAGTCTGCAAGTTCTATAGTTTAGTTTAATTGCTTGTTTGCTGATTTCATAAAATAAATGTTAGAGGTGTAGTTTTTGTGATCATATCTGGTTTCTTATGCATCATGTTGATAAAATATAATGCCTAAAAAACATTTCTAATATTTTTTCACATCTTTACGTTTTGATAATCACAAAATATAAAAACGATCAACGTAAAATTAAACGTAAACAAGTAATTAGTAGTAAATTCTCATTTCAACAAATACATCACTTAAAGGTATGAATAAATAAATCTTTAATGCATTTTATGATCGAAAGAAATTTTTATTCAACCTCACACTTTTATAAAATGTTGTAAACATTTTTAAAACATTACAAAACATTTTTTACAATTAAAAGAAATGTTTTATGCAAAATAAACATTTTGAAATTCAATTTTTCGGACCTAAAACGGCTAGAAAAGTTCTAAATAATTCCCCCTACACAAAAGACAAACTGGGGAAGCCCTAGTCTTGGGCGTCCCCCTTAAATACACGGCCGACCCCCTTAAAATTAAGGGGACCACCCACCTATTTAAGGGGACCGTCCCTAGGTAGACGCTCCTCCAGTTTGTCCTATAAATACTGAACTTTTCCCTATAATTTTCTCACCTTTTGCACTCACTCTTTCTGTTCAAAACAACCCACATATCCTCTCTAAAATCCTTTGATCATTTAATCATAAAGCTTTGTTTCCAAGTGTACCAACTAATATCCTCAAGTGCAAGAGAAAAATACTTTATCATCAAGTGAAAGAAGTATTACAATACTCAGTGTGTATTGCAATCTTGTTGCAAACCATATCACATATATGTAAATCAATGGTATTTGATATTTGTGTGTAGTAGCTAGATCTTGGGGATCTTGTAAGTTAGTTAATTATTGGTGATCTTACCAAGTAGGGTTAGATAGTTGTTATATAATAGAGTGTGAAGTTAAGTTTGAAGAAGTCTGACAGTTGTAAGAAGTCGTGAAGTTGTGAAGTTGTGAACAAGTCGTGAAGTTGTGTTGTGATAGATTGGTTCTAGCTAAGATTAGAACTCGACATTTAGCTTTGTGTCGTAAATCGGTGTAAGCAACGTTGTGTAAACGTTGTTTCTCCGCCATAAGGATTTTTGTTGACATAGTGAAAAAACTGTCTAGAGTATGGTGCTCGGGAGAGTGGAGTAGGGCGAAGAGGTGCTTCAGTTAACTATAACAACTATAAAATACTTGCGTTGTGGTTTGATTGTTCTTACTCTTATCTCTTGTCTTACATTACTTTCTCATATCATTTTATTGATTGTTTAGATAAGTATATTGTTCATATTGTGCAAGTGTTGAATTCACATAAAAGTCGAATCTAAAATTTTACAAACAAATTTAAAACCTTTAATTAAAAAGCGGTAAACTATTCAACCCCCTTCTAGTTTTCCACAATTGGTATCAAGAGTCAAGACAATTGGTATCAAGAGTCACGCTAAACAAGATTTTGAAAATAAATTGTATTTTAAAACTTCAATCGATCTATGGAATCGTAAAAATATTTAGAAGGGCAATCTATGCAAAGACCACCACTATTTGAAAGTGATGGATTTATTTATTGGAAAAATAGATTCGAAACCTATGTGAAGTCAAAAGATCTAGATCTTTGGCATGTTATTACCGATGGTGATTTTCCTCCTATCCAAAATAATCCTGAAACTAAAAAGGATGAAATTGTACCTTTTCATAAACAAAACGATGATCTTAAAAAGAAACATGCTAAACATAATGAAGCCAAAATGGTAATTTATAATACTCTACCACGAAAAGAAAATGAAAGAATTTTTAGGTGTCAAACCGCAAAAGAAATTTGGGATACTTTGTTAATCACTCATCAAGGTAATAATCAAGTCAAAGCTAACAAAATAGATCTTCTTGTTCAACAATATGAACAATTCATGATTCTGGAAGAGGAATCAATAGATAATGCCTTTGCTAAATTTAACACTATTATTACTAGTCTAAAAGCACTTGATGAAAGTTTTTCGAGCAAGAATTGTGTTAGAAAATTTTTTAGGGCATTGCATCCTAAATGGCGAGCAAAAATCACAGCGATTGAAGAATCAAAAAATCTAACAACTCTATCACTTGACGAACTTATTGGAAATTTGAAGATTTATGAAGAAATAATTAAGGAATATTCCGAAACCGTAAAAAGCAAAAGAGAACAAAGTAGATCTATTGCCTTGAAAGCTAGAAAGAAATCTAGTGATGACGATAGCTCAACCTCCGATAGTAAAGATGAAGAATACGCCATGGCCGTAAGAGACTTCAAGAAATTCTTCAAAAGACGAGGACGATTCGTAAGACAACCATATGAAGAGAGAAAATCATTCCAAAGAAATAAAGACGACAAAAATGGCAAAGGCGAAAGAAAATGCTTTAAGTGTGGTGATCCAAATCATCTCGTCGGAGAATGTCCAAAACTATCAAGATATCAAAACCAAAAAGCGTTTGTTGGAGGATCTTGGAGTGATAGCGACGAAGATGAAGATAAAAAAACAAATGATGAAAAGTCTCTTATGGCTAAAGCTTCCAATGAGGTACTTTTTGAAACCGAATACTTTAGTAATGACCAATCATCACTAGACAAAAATGACTTAGATAGTGAATATAGTAGACTATGCAAATTAGGACTAAAAGTCATGGCTAAAAATAAAACTTTAAAACAAGCTAAAGTAGAATTAGAAAATGAAGCACTAGAATTAAGAGATAAATTATCTAGGTTAGAAAAAGGTAAGGAAGTAATTGAAGAATGTAAATTATGTCAAGACCTCAAGCTTGAAAATGAGAAGCTTAGAAAGGAAATATCTAGGCTAAATCAATTTAATGATAGTAGTCACTCACTTAAGAAAATAATAAGTTCTCAAAAAACTTCCGGAGATAAATCCGGGTTAGGTTTTAATTTTACCAAAGGATCACCTAGCGAAACCAAACAAGTAAAGTTTGTAAAAGCCCAAGAAGTTGAGTCGAAAGAAAAATTGATAGAATCAAACCCAAAATTTATACTTATAAATAATACTAAAATTCCTATTGCAAGTGATGATGTGGTAAAACATTTTTACAAACCCTCCTTAAAACCCGAAGTCGAATTTACTAAACCCACAATGAGGTCTAAAACACCTCCTCCGAGAAGAAATAAAAACTCTCATCCTCGTTCCAAAACACCTCAACCTAGGAGAGACCAAGGTAGACCAAATTACTCTAACACTAATCACACAATGTGGAATCATCCACATCAACCAAGCTTTACTCAATGTGGAAGATGCTCACCGTGCATGTGTTCGAATCAAATGCAAAACATATGCGGAAACAATAACTTCGGATACAGGAAACGTTGGGGACCAAATGGCTAAGCCATCACAACCTTTGAAGTAGTATGCTCTATATAAACATTCTTTGTCTCCGGATTAAGGAATTCATGATAGTTAACAACCCGAATTTAAGGCAGATAATTTAATCAAGCTTTAATACTATTTTAATTTTTATATTCGCGCCTTGTCGAAACCGTGTCAAAACTAATATTTTTACACTTTTAATATTTCAATTCATACTCCATTCTTTTTTTTACTTTTGAGTAAAAGTCTTTGTTTTATTATTTACTTGATTAGTAATATTTCGTTTTAATTTAAACTTGAGTCGTGCTATGAATTTATATCCGTTTCGTACCCTTCGTAATTTAGATTTTCAGAAAAGTATCTCGATTTATGTAAAACTATTTTTATCTTGTTCGTTTTTACTTCGTGGTTCCACTTTAACTTTCGTTATATTTTACGTTAATACTCGTTAGCCTCAAAACTACACACCTATCTTAAAATTTATACCATAAACACTAAAATTACAAATTATAAAAAAAAACTCAAAGTGGTGGTAAAACCACCTCATCTTGGCGTGGCAACTTATGGAGTAAGACACTTGTCTTGTTTTAACTATAACCTTGCATGCCTAATTTTTACAAAACCTCTAGCACACACAAGTTCTCATTCATTTGCATTTATAAAAACTTCATCACCTCTCTTGTTTCTCGTGTTCTTTCCGTACACCATTTCCATTCAAACACCCATTTTACCAAAAATTTCCTACATCAATCACTTGTTATTCTTTCATAACCTTGTTCCTTAAATTTAGAGCTTCAATTCAAGACCATAAAACCTAATATTTGAGAAGTGTTGGGGGCTGAATTAAGTCAAGTTTTTATAAGATTATTGCATGCATTGTTGGTATAAAATTGAAAGTATATATTGGTATTGGTTGAGTTTGGACATTGTATACATGATTTGATCTCTTAAAATGAAGCTATATGAGCCCTACAATGGATTTAGACATTAGGAAATTTCGATCACTAGAAGAACGTGGGATTTGAAATTGATCAATAGGTTGTGAATGTGTATTGGACTCATAGGGTTGTAGACAAATGTCTTGTGATGATTTTCCGGGTGGACCATTTCGTGACGATACCCGATGAGAAAGTTATGGCCAAAATGGTAGATTTGGTCAAAAACAGACATACTGTTTTGCACGACCCAGAACTCATAAAATTTATATATTGACCCCTAAAAAGCTAAAACTAAGAGTTGTAGCTAAATTTATGTAGAACCTAATATAATTGGTTGGTTATACTCAACGTTTATTTATAAGCTTGTGTTCAAAATGATTGTTTATAAACTCTATGGATTCACTCAACGTTTTCGTTGACTCTTTAGTATGTTTATCTCAGGTATATACTTGCTAGCTTGGATGGGATGGGATGGAATGCGGATATCGAAGGACGTGGACTTGGTGAACTCTGCACATATGATAAAATGATTTCTTTTAAAGAAACTTAAACATGTTGCGGATTATTCTGAAATGAGTTTTTATAAAGTTATTGGGACCTTGTAACTCTGATCTTTTTAATAAAAATTGAATGTCGTTTACCGTGACTCGTGAGCTTATATTATGAAGTAGCACCCCAATGTTGTATTCCGTTGCGTTGTAAATTTGTGGGTGTTACAGATTGGTATCAGAGCATGAGTCATAGGGAACTAGGTCGTTTTTCAAAACCATGGGACTAATACTGTTCTCGAAAAATTTTCACGAGTCGTTCACCGATGTTCGATATCCACGCGCACAATCCTTCCCGATCCTTTATGGCTTTGTGCTAGGCCTTAGATTGTAACTTTATACCAAGCTGTTGAGGTATAAATAGTCTTAAATATATATATATATATATATATATATATAGATATATATATATATATATATATATATATATATATATATGCCTTTCGATCATACGCAAACAAAACAGCGCCATATTTCGAGTTTTACTATTGACATAATGTTAATGGGGGTCACCCATATGATATGATTTGATAAATTTTCGTATATGTGCAATATATTTACATATATATATATTATATAATATTAATATATAATATAATATATAAATATATGATATATATATATATATATACACATTATGATATTATATAGATTTGAGGCTTGGTTAGATTTTTGTGGTTGTGTTTCGGTTTGGTCGTTGTGGTTTGAGTCGCTACTAAGGAACCAAAGAGCTAAGGAACAAAGGAACAAGGCGAAACTACTTCTTCTCCGATCTTGCTTGGTATAGCATTGTGAGTAATTCCTATTACTAGTATAATCTTTGTTTTCGCGATTTAATTCGTTATTGATAAATGCTTGTGATGAAATCCGTTGAGAACTTGCGTAGATTAGATTGAAAGCGTTGTTGGGAAAATTAAACGATTTTAATATTGTGTATACGTAAGTTTAAACTTGATATGAGTTGATTTTTGGGTCAAAAAAAAACTTTTGGCATGTTTCCTAATACACGGTCTCGAGCAGAAAATTTGACACGTAGTTCAAAGTCCGAGATTTTGTAAAAACTTATTTTTAATTTTAAAATAAGGTCAAGCTATTTTTACGAACGTTTTGATATAAAAATGAAGCTCTTAACTCCTTGTAACGAAGAAACTGGAACAAACTCGGGATATACACTTTAAGTGAAAATTACAACACTTGAAATAATTAATTAAAAGCTGACAGAATTTTTGAAGAGCAATTCGAGCACTTTCGAGTCAGTTTTAGCCTTCCGGCAAAACATGAAAGTTGTACGGAATGTCGTTTCGCTTTGCCGCGAGGCTTGTTTATTTTTAAATCGCTTGATAATGGGTCAAAAATGAAAGTCAAATTTCTACATTTCCTTAAAAATAAATTAAGTTTCAGCAGAATTTTGTAAGAGCATTTTGGTCATTTTTTTTGTCGAGATTCAAATCTCGACTAAAACTAAAAAGTTGTTCGAAATAATGTTTTACATAAAATCTCTTTAGAGTCCGAGTCACGAAAATGGGATATAACGGGTCAGTTTTGAGAAAAACATACATATAGGCTTATTAAAAAGTCAAACGTTGATTTTAAAAGTCAATTGGGCTAATTTGAATCTTGTTGGATAAATAAATAATAATAATAATAATAATAATAAACTCTCATTATTTTTACTATATAGTATATATGAAATGGATGTCAATAAAATATGACACAAATGTCGAGACTTTAAATCTAATAATTTTAATCGATTATGATAATTCGGTAACCGGATCTACTAAAAATAACAACTTTATAAAGTTACAAACTTGACAAAGATAGAAAATCTCCAATGATATAACGTAATCTAAATACGTAAAAATGGTCGCTTTTACAATATGCTAAGTGATATTAATTAGAACGCGCAAGTGGATTTCTCATCGCATGCATACTTATATTATTTCTATTAAGGATATTTAAGATATATATCTAGTATTTTGAGGTACGTATGGTTCAGTCATACGTTATCGCTTCTCTGATTTTGCAATGCTACTATCGGGACCTAAGTAGTCCTGTCGTTTGTTCACTTATGATCGTTATTACTTCAGCACTTGTGATGATGCTCGTTCTTTATTTCATAATAAATGTGTAGAGGTTGTTGTTACCTCGAGATACTGTCATATCTTAGGAGTATCTTGACTCCTAGCGTGGACAATTTCAGTTGGTGAATATACTGCCCGTTTACCTCATTCGTTTGCATTGATCCTTGACTTACTACTTCTTGTACTTGCTATGATCCTTAATCCCAAACCACCTTAATGTCTTTTTATGAACCATTTATTCCAAAAATATACAATAAATTATGAAATGTTTTATCAAACTAAATGCTAAATTGCATTGATTTACACAAGAAGACAATATATATATAATAATAATAACAATAGTAATAATAATAATAATAATAATAATTTCCCATTACTATGTCAAATAATTTACTTATTTTTACGGATAGGTCAAAAACATTCATCATCATATATGGTGTGTAATAATCGAAAAGTCTTCTTTTTTTGGCAAGGACGGATGTATCGTCGCTTGGTCCTCAATTATGCATAGCCTAGCTAACTATGCATAATTCAAGAAGAACCACGATATGTCGGATGTGTCGTCGCTTGGTCCTCAATTATGCATAGCCTAGCTAACTATGCATAATTCAGGAAGAGCCACGTTGTGTCGGATTAATCGTCGCCTTTAAACTAGTGGTTTTGGATAAATGTTTGGGTGAGAACACTTCCAAATGGTGGATCCTTATGCAAGTAATCCTATTCGATCCGATTTCCTATAAACGAGTCCGAATTTTCTTGTGATCCTTGAAATCTTTTCTTTCAGATGGTGTTGACTTAGAAAGTCACATTGACCGAATAATTCCGGAAAATATTTCCACATGTCACGTGTAACATATGAAATCCCATCTAAATCACAGTGTTGTTGATGGAATACCAAGAGACCTAATATCGACACTGAGAAGGAATCTTAACGAGATTAAAAGACTGCCAAAGTGGATGAAAGCCGAGTACGAGTAACTCCAAGACTAATGAAGCAGACTTCTCCTACATCAATTGTACCTTACCTTATTTTCTCTCACTCTTTTGATATGTCGATCGACGTTCGTAGCGGAAAAATTTCTCTTACGTTAACCCGTAATCGTGAAGAATACTTCTACCCCCAAAGCGTATGCGTTCGGTCATCTAATGTTACGGATGAATCTTACACAAGCTCGAGTTGTGAATTCGAGATGTTTGAATTGTTCCTATTATGCCTTGTGAACTCGGATACCAACATAGAGTGATGACTTGGATACCAACGTAGAATCACACAAGGATGGCTCAAAAGGAGAGCCTTCGGCGCGAGAGCCAAGCACAAAGGTCGGATCCTACCGAACTATAGTGATGTCGTCCGTCATCATTTTCCGTAGGGAATAAAATGGTACGCGATGGACAGTTGGAGTTTGCCGACTTCGTGGCGGTAGATAAAAGACGATCCCATTTCCCGTCTCCGTTTATTCAGATGAGGAGTCCTTGTGCTTGACTTGATCCTCTTTGATCGTCGATGATCAACGCCGGATAGCCATAGTTGAAAGTTTATGTGCAAATTTCTGCTTGTTATGTGTTTATGTGATATGTGGGTTGCGCTCGTTGAAAAAGACGAGACATTTTAGGGCTCGTTGAAATATTACGAGACATTTTAGGGCTCGTTGAAATATTACGAGACATTTTTAGCCCCCCCGTTGGAATACACGGCAGTTGGGTCCTCGACGCTCGTTGAAAGACACGAGACAGAGTCGGGTAGGAGCGGTCGCGATTGGTGTGCGAGCTCAATAAATCCACGGATGGAACCCGGGCCGGTGACGATCGTGCCTGGAGCACCGTGAAGAATGCTCAGGGTTTGATAATATAAGCAAACTTGACCATTTGATAGGGTATGGATCCGCGTGTGAGCACTCTACAATGATTGGGTATGGATCCGCGTGTGAGCACCCTACGATGATAAAAATCTATTTTGATATGCATCCATGGCTTTCAGGCCCGTGAACATCCTATAACTTTAAAAACTTTTCTTGGGCTAGATTTAGCCGGAATTAAGTTGAAGATTGTTGTTAATCATGGCTTGGCTATTTAGCAAGCATGAGTTAACGTGATTGAACTGATTAATTGGCATGGCTTGGCTATATAACAAGCATGTCGTTATGTGATTATATGTGCTTAATGATAAGTACCTTGTTTCGATTAATGCCGTAGTGCTTTCGATAGATTTATATATACTCTTAGTGATTTTCGCATCAATGCACTTTCTTTCAATTTGCATGGCTTGACGGTTAGCGAGCATGCAATTATGTGATTTTGTACGCTTAATGATAAGCGCCTTGTTTTGAATAATGTTAGAACGCTATCGATGGAGTTATGTACACTCTAGACGATTTTTATAATGACGCGGTCTCTTTTAACGAGACCCATTGGACGATATGTGCTTTGATGTGATCGGTGTGATCATCGATGATTTTTTTGAATTTATTTTTCGCTTCGAAAAACTTCCAAATGCCCGAGGTCGTGTGACCATAATGTAAGAGCATGTGAATTCATTCGAGAATGACATCTTTCACTCATCGCAAGTAGAATCGGGACGAATAAAGCGATTAAAGCGTCGGGACGTCGCTTCCTAAAGGAGGGGAGAATGTGACAACCGTCAATTTTCGGAACCCTAAATGACTATTTTTCCCTTTGACTTTTCGGGTTGACTCGACTTTTGACTTTTATTTTCAAGTGAAAACGATTATCGCATAACTGATAATTTTTCGGAACTTATTTTAATAATAAACCATAATTATTATTACATAATTCTCATTTATAAATTTATTAATTTTTCAAATTTATCTGGCTTGAAAACGAGAACAACGCGTACCGACACGAATCTAATAAAATTTTATTTATTTATCGTAATTTATTTTATAAAAATATTTAATAAATCATTTTATATATTATTCAAAAACGTTTGTTGAAAACGCGAACATTTAAATTAAGATTTATTTTTCGGACAAAGTTTAAAAGTATTACTCATTAAATAATAAACAATTTTAAATAAACTTTTAAAAACATTTATGAAATAATATTCGAGTGAATACTCATTTTCATGGAAAAAATTATCCCGAACGCAACGGCGCAAGTTTCGTGTTTTAAATCATCCGTTAACTAGCCCAAACAAGTC
>BQNB010142010.1:2451-17191 GCA_026074375.1 Tanacetum coccineum | reverse complement strand
AAGTTTAAAAATCATTTTTCTTAATTTTTAGGACTTAATTTGCTAATTTTTAGGATTTAATTAGATTAAAATAGTTTTTAATTCATAACATTGCGTGAGGACACGGCAATACTTTAGTATGGGGGATTTTGGTATGTGCTTAATTACACATACCTTTTACCTTTAAAAACGAGCTTAAATGACCAAAAACTGCCAAATATATGTTTGTTTTGCATTTGTGTTGTGCAGGAAACGGATATTCACAAAAGGACGAAAAACAAAGCCAAAAATGACAAAACTGAGCACGGAATGGAAAAGTGTGAAAAGACGAAGACAAATCAAAGCCAAAAAGTCAACCAAGTCAAAAAGTCAACAGAAAAGTCAACCCAGTCAGAGTCAACTCCGAGAAGCTGAATTAGAAAAATACAATTTGAGGGAGCCATATTGCCAAACCTCAAAGTTGTATTATAAGAAGAAAAAAAAAGACAAGGGCTGAAATTGCAATTTACTAGAAAATACAACTTTTATTTAAGTGTAAATGACCAACTTAGGGGGCATTCCTGCCAACCCCTAAACTTGTCTTACTCAAGGACTGACTTTGCAATTCACTTATATGAGTTGAGGGGGCATTCCTGCCAAACCCCCAAACTCATAACAACACAAGGACTTGATTTGCAAAACAAGTATACACTTTTTTTGGGGGGGGGGGGGGGGGGGGGGACTGAATTTGCCAAAAGCCCAAACATTTTCCCTACCCAGTTAAAACCAAATTTCCCGCCTTTTAAACCCAACACCACTCACGGGTTCTTCTTCACCCTTATTAACCTGCAACACCAATTACCCCATGGGTAAAAACTTCACCCTCAACCCACTATCTCCCCCCAGCTTTATAATTGCCATGTTGGCAATCCTTCACCATTTTCAAGTACTTTCGATGGCTTAGATTGACATAAAGAAGCACAAGTTGATTTCAAGGGCTGAGATTGGATTTATCAAGTCCCTCACACAACTAACACACCTTAGGAAGCTCTCACAAAGAAAACACAAGCTGCAAGTTCAAGAAATGAAGAATTCGGCTATAAAAGGACCCCTTTGTAGCTCATCTTATCATCTTAGCTTATTAGTTTAATTGTCAATTTAAATTAAGTCTTTTTCAGCTTATTGTACTTTCTCTTTTCAGCTTTGTACTCATTTTCAAGTTTAATGAAATTTTGAGGAATTTATGTTAAAGATCCAAGTTTTAAATTCAAGTCTTAAGTTGTTGATTAGTGCTCAATTGTGTTCAAAAAGCTTTCACTTAAGCTTATTTATAAGCTGCTTTTATTAAGTAAAAGAAAAAAAATTTAATTGTAAGAAAAAAAGTACACTAAAATACCAAAAAAGTACACAACTTATAATTTGGTTGTTAGACAGAAATGGCACAGCTTATGGGACCCCACTGCTTTTCTTTGATAAGTGGGGCTGTGATAAAGCTTTTAAAAGCTTATTAGCCCTTGTTTAGAGCAAAGGGCATTGTAAGTCCTTTTTCCTTCATTTTAAGCTTATTTTTATGCATTTGCTTATTTATAGCTTATTTGTGCTTATTCCCTTTTTCATTGTGCTTAATCATGCTTATTATTCATGTTTAGTAATCTGTTTTTAGAACCCTTGGCTTAAATCTCCATAAATCAGCCTAAAAAGCCCTTTTCAGAATTTAAAGGGGTGTTTGGGACAAGCTTAAAATGGGTCAAATTAGTCATGTTAATGGGTTAGGGTCACTTAGCCACCTTTAACTAGGTGTATGAAGCATTATTCATCTGTTTTTTTTGTTGTTAAAATTCAGTTTTCATTTTTAAAGATTTTATAAACACCCTTTGAATATGTGGTAACAAATTTGATTCAAAGGGCTTTGATGGTTAAGCTTGTTTATTTTGGCTTTTGAGCCTCATTTTGTGTTCAAATTTGTGTCAAATTAGAGTAGATTTAGAGTCTTTTTGGTTTACTAAGCTCGTTAAAATTCTGTCAACTCTTAGAGTAAACTTTTCATTGTTCTTTTTTTTAATTGCTTCTTTTTTATTCTCAAATTTAAGTAAGTAGAAAATGTTTTTAGCTTATGAGACTTTGAGCACAAGCTCATTAGAGGCTTGTCTTGATCTTTTATAGCCTGTTTTTCATTTTGAAGCCTATTTGGTTGGCTTATTTGTGGGCTGCAAAAAGCCTCTTGGCTTTTAGAAATTCAGCAGCAGCTGAGAAGAATAGCTTAATTTAGGAGGCCTTTTCTAGGTTTAAATATGATTAAAACTTTTTGAGATTGCTGATTTTAGCAACGCCCCTTAGGCTAGTTCTTTAAGCTCCATATAAGTCCCCTTACCTTTAGATTTCATTTGATGCTTATTTTTAAGATCATAGGTGCCCATTTAAGAGCTGCGTTGGCCAAGGGATTTCACATGGTGAAAATAGCCAGATTTTGGAATGCCTCTTCTAGCTGTATCTAGCTTACCATTTTCTTTCTATTAAGCGGTTTTAGAAAGCTCATAGGCTGTGCTTTAAGCCCCTACAATATCAGCCATTGGGATTCACTCTAAGGGCTTAAAAATAAGCCCCAAAAGTGACCCAAGGACCTGTTTGGCCTGCAGCCAAGCCCCTTTGGCTTAATTTGCTTATTTCAGCTTATTTCTCTTTCATTTTAGCTTATTTATGTTTAGAGTAGCTTATTAGGTCAGTTTAGGTTTAATTTACCTTAGTTAGCTTTGTTTAGAGCTTATTGCAGCTTTTATTAAGTGTTTAGTCTTTAATTTTAAGTGTCTTAAGCTTGTTAAAGAGTTTCTGCCTTATTTAGCTTCTCTGTTTGTTTTAATTGTTTAGTTTTGCTTATTAGTGCTTATTAGGTTTGAGTCTAGGCCTGTAATTGCTTATCTCTTATTTCCTTTTGCTTATTTGTTCTAAAAATCCAAAAAAGAAAAAAAAAATATAGCCATTTAGCTTAAAAAGCTCAACTGTCTGTTTCTAAGAGCTTTTTCCAGCTTATTCTTAAGCTTTTATAAAAAGTTGTAGTTATAAAAAGTGCTTATCTTTACGTGCTTAATAAGTTTGTTAAGAAAAATTTTCAAAAATAAAATAAAAGGGGAAGCTTGGAAGTCAGGGGTGAGCTAGGGCTCGAACCTCCGACCTCAACAAGCCTCAACCCTCCTTAACACAACACAATTAATTTTTAAAACCTATCTGCGCCCTGGGTCTTTTGCGTTAGACCTTGGGTGCATTTGGTATTTAAGGGGGTTTTAGGCCCATAAGCTTATAAGCTGTCATAGCTTATTTCGCAGCTTATTCAATAAGCTGTGCTACCTTTTTTATTTTTCATAGGATCATTAAGCTCTCAACTAATTTGTGTAATTTTTCCATATTTTTTTATAACATTTAGTTTTTTTTTTATATTTATTTTCATTTTAAACTTTAAAAAAATCATAAAAAATAAAATGAAAAGGTCAGAAAAATATAAACCTTTTTTAAAAAAATTTCTTTTTTCATGTAGTATCTAGGAAAATTGTTAAAGTTTTCGTAGGGTTAGTTTTTCAAAAATTCATTTTTTAAAGAACGGGATTCAAACCTCGTTCTTGTTTTGACTCGTTTTTTGTCTTAACTAACTCCATTTTCGATCTAGTTTTTTTTAAACTTCGTTTTTAGTCAATTAGAATCAATTTTTAGTTTAAAAAATTTTCTAGGGTTAAAATTGCAAAATTTAGGTTTTTGACCCTCGTTTTTCGTACCCGTTTTAGTTTTAAATCATTTTAGCTTTCGTTTTAATGTTTTCTTTAATCGTTTTTGCATATTTAACTTGTAGTAATAGAAAAACAATCATGACCTTGTCATATTCAAACATCAATCATCAATCCGTCATTCGATTTTCAATTGCACACCTCGTTGGGACATAACGACCCGGGAAATCAATACTTCCGGTTAAATATATATTTTAATTTGAGAATTCTTAACCAATCCTTGGCTAAAGGTAATTGGTTGATTGTTTGCTTATATATTTTATTTTTCTATCAAACGAATCAATGATCCAAATCATCTCGTCGTAGATATGTCCCAAAAACTATCAAGATATCAAAACCAAAAAGCGTTTGTTGGAGGATCTTGGAGTGATAGCGACGAAGATGAAGATGAAAAAACAAATAACGAAAAGTGTCTTATGGCTAAAGCTTCCAATGAGGTATTTTCCGAAACCGAATACTTTAGTGATGACCAATCATCACTAGACGAAAATGACTTAGATAGTGAATATAGTAGCCTATGCAAATTAGGACTAAAAGTCATGGCTAAAAATAAAACTTTAAAACAAGCTAAAGTAGAATTAGGAAAACTGAAGCACTAGAATTAAGAGATAAATTATCTAGGTTAGAAAAAGGTAAGTAAGTAATTGAGAATGTAAATTAGGTCAAGACATCAGCTTGAAAATGAGAAGCTTAGAAAGGAAATATCTAGGCTAAATCAATTTAATGATAGTAGTCACTCACTTTAAGAAAATAATAAGTTCTCAAAAAACTTCCGGAGATAAATCCGGGTTAGGTTTTAACTTTTACCAAAGGACTCACATAGAGAAACCAAACAGTATAAGGTTTGTAAAAGCCCAAAGAAGTTAGTGAAGAAAAATTAATAGAATCAAACCCAAAATTTATACTTATAAATAATACTAAAATTCCTATTGCAAGTGATGATGTGGTAAAACGTTTTTACAAACCCTCCTTAAAACCCGAAGTCGGATTTACTAAGCCCACAATGAGGTCTAAAACACCTCCCCCGAGAAGAAATGAAAACTTTCATCCTCGTTCCAAAACACCTCAACCTAGGTGAGACCAAGGTAGACCAAATTACTCTAAAACCACTTATCACAAAATGTGGATTATTCAAACATAAACAAACGATTTTTACACAATGTGGTTTATGCTCAACATGCATGTGTTCGAATCAAATGCTAAATTATGCGGAATCAATAACTTCGGATACATGAAGTATAGGGACATATATGCTAAGCCATCACAAACTTTGAAGTTGTGTGCTCTCTACAAACATTATTTGTCTCGGATTTAGGAATTCATGATAAAGTTACCATGAACCCTTTTCATTTACAATCATGAAGACATTAATGAAAGATAATTCTAAAGACTATGGTACGTCTCACCTTTTCATATTTCGTAGAATATATATTATAAGTAAATGTCTATATGATATGATGTTGTAGTGTAATTAGTTCTTAGAAAATTATGTAGTCTATAAGAAAATACCATTTGTTTGGTTTTTTGCTTTGAAGAGATTAGTTAACTATGAACTATTCTTTCCCGTGTAGATTAGTGTATACGTCTACAAAATGGAAACTCTTCTATGGACCACATAGCAAATCCCGTGGACGAAGAAGAGCAAGGCTAATGAGTTAACAATTAACATAGAAGTAGTGTTAGTCGCATGAAGATCATAGACACTCTTATGGATGAAACAAACTCCCTTCGACCTCGATGATCGCCTCGGATCCGTGTCAACCATCATCCACGTCTATCGGAATCAACTTGTTGAAATTTTCAACTACATCTTATTATTTCATTATCTTCGCTATCCATTCTCGTCTCATCTCAAATCGAATATACTAATTGTCTTTTTGAAGAAATTAATCCCTCCTTCTTGCAAGAAATTTTCATCTCTAAATCTCCGCTGAATTGACGTCTTGTTATTATTCTCATCGAAATAGTCAAAGGAAACACTTTTTAATTAAACAAAGGGGTTAATTAACTATTTGTCAATTAATCGATTCTCACAAAAAACTGGACAAAAAATCGAAGAAAAAAATTTTCTCAGAGGGCGCCCCCTTAAAATTAAGGGGACCGGCCGTATAAAATGGGCGGCCCCCTTAATTAATTAAGGGGACCGCCTATCTGGAAAAACAAACACCCCCTTTCTGTCAAAATTATATACCCAAACTTCATTTTTTTTTCTTCTTCTTCTCCTACCCACTGTGAACGAACACCATAGCCAAAAACCTTCAACAACCAATCTTCAAATCGCCTAATTAACCAAAATTCGCAAGGGGCTTTCGCTAACAAGACAATCAACAACATCTATTGTAAGTTTTCCATCATTCTTTTCATTTGCTTCATACAATTTTTGCTTCTAATCAAATTGGTGTTATTTTATTATTTTCTTATTTTTTATTAAAAATAGGAACTCTATAACTACAATGATTCCCGTAGTCATAAGAATTCAATACATTCATTAGAATTGAGTCACAATTTTTTTTTTTGTTTGACAAATTTTATAAACTTACATACATATTTTCATTTTTTTAAAAAAAAATCTTAAAACAAAAAAGGGGGTTTTTATACATTGTTGATTCATGCCAAAAACATGTTAAAGCAATTCTACATTGCCCATAAAACGCACATTCCTTATATATTCTTTTCGAATCAATGGATCTTATGTTAAAAAATAAAGGAGTGTTTGGTTCAGTTTCTTAGAACAATTGTTAGAGTCAAAATGACCATCACTATAGTTTTGTCACGTGGTATTAAAACACCTTTTCGAAGCTTGTATAAGTCATCAAGATATATATTTTCTATTCTTGATATAATCTTATAAAAGGCATAAAATTAAATAGGGGCGTTTGGTTTATATTCTTTAAATCATGATTCTAGTCATACAAACACTATTTAACTCTTGTCAAGTCATGAATAACAAACTTATACGTGTCAAACAAAATATACACTTAATACATAATTTTCGACATGCTTAGACAAATTTTATATTGATAAGGGAGTGTTTGGGTTATTGTCTTGATGTTGAAATATATAACTAATATATATTCTTCGACATCCTAGATTAAGTCAAAAATAAATTAAGGAACATATGGATCACTTCTTAGGTTTTTACTTTTAAAGTCGAAGTAATCCTTGTCCCACATTTGTCACTTTTCAAAACTTTATTTTCCTTATTATATTTTTTTTGTAACATTTTATGTTGTTGATTACTTGTTTAGGTGACAAAATGCCAAAAGCTACTACAACATGATATAGCCATCAACTAAATCCTACATGCCAAAAGTATCTAAAATTCCGGCATCTCACCTACCATTTCCCAATTCTACAAACCTATTGAAAACCGCAACATTCACGAAGGTCGTGTTGTTGATCAAGCTTACTACAAATCCAACAACATCGAGCGTCTCTTTACTAACATTCGTTTCAATTGTCTTTTTCAAATCAACGAACCGATTGTTCCAAGATTTATTCTAGACTTCTATAGGCTAAGTCCACGGTAAAAAATGATGAATATGGTTACCTTGTTATCTCTTTATGATTCAAATCCACGAATTCATAACTTCTTGTATCTCGCTCAATGTCGGTCATATTCTCAAAATTTTCATACAATGGTTAAGGTTTTTACTAACGATTGGGATCCTGCATCTCTTTGAGTATTCTCGTAGAAACCGAGGGAACCATATTGCACCTGTGGCTTGGGAGTTGTAACTATGTAATTTATTTCAAGTGTTTGATGGTCTAATTGTTGCAAATTTTTAGTTTCTTAATTTGGTTCGTATGTTTGAGAATTTATTTGTTGCGGCTTTTAGTTTGTTGGTGCATCATGTGTGTCATGTTCATGTATGTTTTAGTCTCCTTGCTTATAAGGTTTTTGTTTTTTGTTTGATGCTTTGATGTTTTGGAACGTTGTGTAAACTTATGATGATAGCTACTTAGATTTCTTGATTTTGTTATTGTTAGAGTTTTTACATTGAGATACGAAACCAATATGAAAATGGACAACATAAACTTATGATGATAACTTATTGTATGTGAACACTTAGATTTCTTTGTACTATTATTCTTTGAGCTTTTATACTGAAATACGAAGCAAATATCAAAATATGAAAATTGAAATTTGATGAAACTCGGCTACTTGGTAAACGGATAATAAGAAATGGTAAAAATTTGATATACATCTCGCACCTAACAGACAAGTTCTGAGAAGAGGATTATGTGGCTCTAAAGGTGGTAGCCATTTAGAGGTTTTTGATGGTGGTTTGCGAGAACAAGACTGCATTAAGGTCGGATGTGAGCAAGATTTTTTTTATATATGTTCCAGTCACTTTAATCATTGTTTATGGAATAAGGTGTTGTAATAATGCATTGTGGATTCTTTGGTGCATGTTTCTCCTCTTTGAACCATTCGACATCTGTAAGAAAAAAGGATTTTGACAGTTTCTTAACGAGTCACGATAAGGAAACTAACCGTTGGGGTTTGGTGAATGTTGTTTGTGAAGGTCAGTGGATTTTTTGCGTTCCTTTTCATATGGTCTTTGCAAATTAATGTATACGTATACCTTTTGTTTTTGCAACTGGCTGATTTTTTTGGCTTAAATCATTGGATGTAGGTGTTTTGCAACCTTATTTTTGGGAGTTTGAATAAGAGACGACTAACAACAAGTTAATATTAGGCACGTGTTTCATACCTAAGAGAAAAGCTTTAAGGAGAAGGGTACTTTGAGAATCATATATCTCAAGAACTGTTGGCACATTTTGGGAGCGTCCATTAGTCACTGAATAATGTCTGCGAAGCCGTATTTCGGATTGCCAATCGCTGAATCAGAGTCATTGTGCAAATTCAAAAAAAAAGAATATATGAAAACTATATCCTATACAAATTTGTTAACAAAAATATGAAGCACGTAGGTGTTATTAAAAATGTTAGTTGCACACTTTCTTTGTGCTTGGGTTCTTATTTACTCCATTGTTTAACTAATATGAATAGGGTTTTTATACTAGACACTTAACTGATTCGATGATGCACTATGTAGTTTCTATGGCGTGTCTATTTAGAGTTAGAGTTGCGAATAGGATTTTATTAAAGCCTTTACTTGACTAATACTACTTTTTGCCATGCTATTATTATTGTCCGCCGTTGCCAATGTTGATATTCCATACTGACTTATCTTCGTTTAATGTTGAGTTTATAATGCCACAAAAGAATTTTGGAAAACTGAAACCTGGGAAACAAAAGAGAATCTTAGAAGCCAAGGTGTACCGTAAATGGATAGCCTGAGATGTTTCAAAGACAGCGTCGCTTGCCTATTGTTGTGCATCGCTTGAGAGAGAGAGGTACATGTAAGAAAAATGTGTAATCAAACAACGACTTTCACCACTAGCCTGAACAGAGAAGCCGAAGGGTCACACCACTAGCTTTCACCACTAGAAAAATCTTCTAGATGACTAAGCTCTCGAAATTGCACAAAACACGGTGTTGGTGTACCATTGACTAGAATCTCCTTTATGTTTTAACGATGACATATAAACTTTCGCAAAACGTAAAATAACAAACGATAACCAAAATTCGGAATAACGAATTTATGAAACTGCCGCGTTGGGCACGCGTCAGCGCGTGGCCAGCGCACCACTCTTGAAGTCCGTTCTTACGGATTTTTCAACGTCGGCTTTCCTCGTACCTGACACATGTGGAAACTTCAATAAAGGTATGTATATGATATTTGAGCATTTGAGAACACTCCAAATGAGGTTTAGACTTAAAGATGAGCAAAAACGAATCCTCTTGTTTTTCAACAAAACGACAACTCAATTCTTTTATCAAACACCTTTAGCCAAGGCCGAAACTTCTTTCTAAACCTAGTATGAACAGACTTTCAACATGCCATCAAACGAAAGTATTCATTTGACCTTAATTCGGATTTACGTTATACCTAATCACGTAATGGGTTTTACTCCCTTATTGGTCAAACTAAGTCAAAGGTCACTTTGCGTAAACGCATCCTTTCCCGTTATGGATGGTATTGCTTTACTTGAGATGAATAGCACTTAGCTTGTTTGCTTAAGATGATGAGTGACTCAATCCATGTTGGAATTATCATGGATTAAATTCCTAAATGAACTATACTGAGTTGTGTGGTATTTGGTTGTTGATTGTGCTTTCCTTTGGATTTTGTCTCTTCCCCATACATTCAAAATGTTTTACACAAACTCACACATTCCTAAGGATTCTCATTACCACACTTCTTATATACTCCCAATTCAACGATGTCTTTTTGATTCTACAAAAAGGGGGAGAAATGACATGAAACTCACTAAATACTTGTTTAAAAATAATTTTACATTTAATGAGTTTAAATTTTGTAATCATCAAAAAGGGAGAGATTGTTGATAAAATATAATGCCTAAAAACATTACTAATATTTTTTCACATCTTTACGTTTTGATAATCACAAAATATAAAAACGTTCAACGTAAAAGTAAACGTAAACAAGTAATTAGTAGTAAATTCTCATTTCAACAAATACATCACTTAAAGGTATGATTAAATAAATGCTTAATGCATTTTATGATCAAATGAAATTTTTATTCAAAATAAACATTTTGAAATTCAAATTTTCAGACCTAAAACGGCTAGAAAAGTTCTAGAAAATTCCCCCTACACAAAAGACAAACTGGGGAAGGCCTAGTCTTGGGTGGCCCCCTTAAATACACGGCCGGCCCCCTTAAAATTAAGGGGGCCACCCACCTATTTAAGGGGATCACCCCTAGGTAGACGCTCCCCCAGTTTGTCCTATAAATACTGGACTTTTCCCCATAATTTTCTCACCTTTTGCACTCATTCTTTCTGCTCAAAACAGCCCACATATCCTCTCTAAAATCCTTTGATCATTTAATCATAAAGCTTTGTTTCTAAGTGATCCAAGCTTAATTCCTCAAGTGCAAGAGAATAATACTTTCATCATCAAGTGAAGAAGTATTACACCTCAAGTGTGTATTGCAATCTTGTTGCAACGATATTACATATTTGTAAATCAATTGTATATTTGATATTTGTGTGTAGTAGCTAGATCTTGGGGATCTTTGTAAGTATAGTTAATTAGTGGTGATCTTACCAAGTAGGGTTAGATAGTTGTGTGATTTGGAGATTAATCAACCCTTTAAAATATACAAATAAATATATAATACTTATAAATATATAATAAGGATAATTATCAAGAAAATCAATGAAACCAGAAGTAGTATATGATGTTCCCGGGTCGTAGTCCCAACGAGGAGTGAATTGGAAAGTCGAGAGTCGGTTTGATATTTGATGTTTGAATGAAAAAGAGATTTGGACTTGGTTTTTCTAATTAAAATGCAAAAACAATTAAGGAAAACCTAGGAACGAAAGCTAGAATGATTTAAACCTCTTAGACGGGAAAGTAAAAAACGTGAGTTAAAGAAAACTAAATTATCAAAAACTAAACCCTAAATGATTTTTTTTAAGTTTTAATAATCCTAAATTACTAAAAAAGAAATATTAAAGAAAATCCTAAAACGAAAACGTTTAAAGTTAAAAAACGAAGAAAACGAGAACGGGGTACGAAACCCGTTCTTTAAAAAACTAAATTTTGCAAAAATAACCCTACGAAGGCAAAAATAATTTTCCTAGATGCAAAATGATAAAAGAAAATTTTCTAAAAAAAGAGTTATATTTTTTTGACTTTTTTTTATCATTTATTATGAATTAAAAACTGTTTTATAAAGAAAAAATAATTAAAAATAGCAAACAATTTTAGAAAAATCTCAAAAAATACAGGAAAGTAGCTTGAAGTGAGTAGATTCTAAGAAAAATAAGAGCTGGAATGGTGGCTTATAAATAAGCCCAGAAATAGCAGAAAAGTGCTTATAGCCAAAAGAAAAAAATGACAATAAAGAGTTAAAATTGTGCAAAACATGAATGGATAGCTATTTGTAGCAAAGTGGTTATGTCTGTTTGTGGTGTCTCGTGTGTCAAAAGGGGAGCGTGTGAGCCACGTGGTTTTCACATGCCCGATGACCTTTCCTTTTGATAAAACTTTTTTTCTTTTTTTTAAACTTGTAAACCAGACAAAAATAAGCAATATTAAAAAGAACAACTTTTAATATGGCTGAAAATTGAGCTGGAAAATAAGCACAAAATGATAGGCAGAATGCACATTTTTTTTAACTAAGGCATATAAGCAAACTGGTGGCTACTTTTTTAAGCTAAATAAGCAAATGGAAATTGAAGACAAGCTGAAACAGATAACCTAACCTACCTAATAAGCTGATGCAGTCACAAATAAGCTAATAAAAATAGACAGAAAAGCCAGAAAAGCACAAATAAGCAATGGGCCAATTTGCATACACAACAGCCAAAAGGCACTCTTTTTGGCTTAAATTTAAGCACCTAGAGGGGGCTTAAGGGCTAAGGGCTTATATGAGCTTAAAGAGGGTCATAGTGACTATCTAAAACATCTAAAAAGTAACACTTTGGAAATCAAATAAGCAGCTAGAATGGCTAATAAAAATGGCTGTTTGCACCAGGGTATGTTTCTATCAGTTTCAAATGACAATAAGCAAACTCAAAAATAAGCTATAAAATAAGCTCAAAATAGAAAAACAAATTAAGACAGATTGACAATAGCTCCTAATGAGCTTATATGCAAAAATTTAAAGGCTAAAAACAAATTTTAATGACTGAAAATTAAAGAATAAAAATGGCTTTTGAAACACAAAAAAATGACTAGACTCAATGATAACCAAGGCAAATGTAAACCAAAAAGTCTATTTATCTACTGCACTAGAACACTTAAAGAAACACAAAAACTAGTTTTAAAGTCTGATTTAGAAAGCCAATCCAAATGAGGACTTGAAACTGTTTTTATACCAACAGTTTTGAAGAAATAGTTAGGAAAAACTCAAAACTGACTTTAAGACCCTATCTCTATTAAAAACAGATAAAAATAACTTAAAAACAGATTGCCAAGAGAGACCAAGTGACCCAAAGGTTTTTTAACAAAACTTACCCACTTTGGCACCTTGTGCCAAACACCCCTTTAGTTTGCTAAAATAAAATTTTAAGCTAAACTAGGCTGATTTAAGCACAAATATTTAAAGACAGATAGCTAACATGCAAAGTTAAGAAATAATAAGCAAAGTACAATAGCAAATAAGCACTTAAATGGGCAAATAAGCAATAAGCTATAAAAGCATATAACTAGGCAGATTCAAACAAAACTAGGCAGATTTAGGTAAAAGCTAATACAAAAGACAAATAAGCAATAAATAAGAACAATAAGCATAAAACACATATAAATAAGCAAATAAGCAGATGAACAGTAGAAATAAGCAAAAATAAAAAGAGAGCTTACAAATGGTCCTATGCTTTTTGGCAAGAAATAAGCTTTCCAAAAGCTTAAATAACTTTCCTAAGTGCTTACCATAAGCTCTAAACCAATGGCCATCCAATATTAACCATGCTCCTTGCTTTCTTCTTGGATAATTTTTTATGATTTTTTTTGGATTTTTGTTATTTTTGACAGAAAATGAAAAGAACTTTTCAAATAGTTTTTAATGTCTTAAAAACTTATGAAAGAGCTTATAAAACAGTATTAAAGAACAAGTAATGTAAATAACAAAGATTTAGAATAAAACTGTAAATTTCATTAAGTAAAATGCAAGAATTAAAAGACAGATATGTAAATGACAGGAAATGAATGACACTTGTATTAAAAATGCAGTAAATAAAGTTGGTACAAATTAAGGTTACAAGCTTTTGCCTTGAAAACACTAAAATTCGACCCCAAAAAATTACAATGAACTACTCTAAGGTATTTATACTAAAACCCTAACTATTGAGTCTTCATTGCTGTGTTTCTTGTGTTTTCTTTGTGAGATAAAAGCCTCAAATCATCCTAGCCCTCTATTTTTGCTTGGTGCCAAAGCAAAACGATCACAGCCTTCAATTTCTTATCCCATTCCATGTCCAATGGTTGCAAAGAGGATTGCCACCGTGGCTAGTGTCTTCTAGTGAGGTGGGGGTGAGTGGGGTTAAGGTGATTTGTTGTCTAGTTGCAGGGATAAAGCCAAAACGATGATGAATAGTGACAAGGTGTTGCTGGCGGGAAATGGGGAGTCTGTTTGTTTGATATGAACGAGTTTGGTCAGTTGGCAAAACGAGCCCTCCACTTTATATGTATTGATTACATATGAAGTCCTTTGTGGGGTTAATTGTTTAGGAGTGTGGCAAAAATGGTCCCTCAGGTTATAACGTAGTATTACACTGGTGGTCCTTGTGGGGTTTTGTGTTTTGGCAAGTTTGGTCCCTCGTTGTTTTAAATGTTGTTGCATGAATGGTCCTTTAAAGGACTAACGATGGTTAAACATAAAAGGGTTTGGGCCTATATATGTTAACGAGGGTTAAATAGATTTGGGCTTTTATATAAGTTGGGCCGTATGGTGTTTTAAAAGGAGATGGGCTTTAGAAATTGAAATGGGCTTATAAGTCTTCATAAAATATACTAATGGGCTTTATCCGGCCCATTAAGTACTCTTCGGTGTCGGCTTTGGGATTGACCGTTGACTTGCGGGGTTGACTTTGTTGACTTTTTGACTTTGGCTTTGATTTGACTTTGGCTTGACCACGATTTTCCATTCCGTGCCTGGTTTTGTCCGTTTTTGCTTGATTTTTCGTCCTTTTGTCGGATATCCGTTTCCTGCACAATATAAATGAAAACATACGAATACAATGTATTTTTGGTACGTTTTTGGTCATTTAAGTTCGGTTTGAATGGAAAACGGTATGTGTAATTAAGCACATACCATTGTGATATAAGTAAAGTGGTGAAGTTGAGTTGTGAAGAAGTCGTGAAGTTTTGAAGAAGTCGTGAAGTTATGAATTTGTGAACAAGTCGTGAAGTGGTGTTGTGATAGATTGGTTCTAGCTAAGATTAGAACTCGACATTTAGCTTTGTGTC
>BQNB010142008.1:0-17191 GCA_026074375.1 Tanacetum coccineum | reverse complement strand
CATGTACTCAGCAAGAGTATTCTTTTTTCTAAGTGAATTCATTGGATCCATTTCAATGTGATAAGATTAAAATGACCAGACAGTGATTGGAGGTTGTTGTGTTAAAGTGAGTATTGATTAATGAAGTTGAGTCTTTTGGAATATATGGGATTTTACAATTCTTGATAAAACTGAGAGATCGAATATTCACGGGATTTTACAAATCAAAGAACAACCATATAATTCACCTTTGGACACGACGTATAAATCGCCTTCACAAACAGGTATGTTTAAATCGCCTTTACAAAGTTAATTGTATAAATCGCCTTTGCAAAGTGGATTGTATAAATTGCCTTTGATAAGTGAGTGTATAGATCGCCTTAACAAACACGAATGTATAAATCGCCTGTTGTAAAATGATGGTATAAATCACCTGTTGAAAGTCAAAGGTATAAATTTCCTGTTGAAACCCGAAGGTATAAATCGCCTTTGTAAATCACAGGTATAAATCGCCTTTGCAAATCAATGGTATAAATCGCCTTTGCAAATCAATGGTATAAATCTCCTGAAGGGTTATATGTATAGATCACCTTACTAAACAAACGTATAGATCGCCTGAATGAATGTATAAATCGCCTGAAGGACTTCGAAACTCAAAAATCAAAAATCTTAAAAAGACACACTTTTTGACGTTTTTACCCGATTTTTCTTGTACAACTTAACTATCTAAGACTATTAGAACCTTAAAAACACAAACTTTAATGTTTTTGACACGAAAAATTTGAAATCAAGATTCTTGGTCTTTTTAACCAAAAAGACTCACAAAGATGATATTTTTTATGGTTTTGGAAAGATTTTCTTGTACTTCTAGTCTATATTAAGATAACTAAGTAAGAAAGTTATGATCTTTATGGTTTTAAAACCCTCAAAAAGTAGAAACTTTTTGAAAATTTTGAACCAAAAAACACTAGTAAAACGAGTAGATAAAATGCACACAAAACCTACACAAACACCCCATGGCTCTTGATACCAATTGTAGAATATCTTAACACAAGTATGTATTGATTCACTTAGAGTTTTAGAGAGAGAAAGATGGTTGGATGAACACTTAGAGAGAGAAAGAAAAATGATAATATTATCTTAGTGAAAATGTGACAAATGAACAACCAACACCCTCTCCAGGCTATAGAGAGGGTTTATATATGACTTACTATGGCCGGCTATGGACTCATAATGGGCTTATCCATGGGCCTTTGGCCCAGTTAGCTTTCTAACTTAACCATACAACTTACTACGAGGTATGACTAACTATATTGGTAGTGACCGACACTTTTTTGTATTTCTAATAGATAAAGATAAAGATGAAGACCCCTACACTAAATCAGACCGATGGTTGAAAAAGAGGAAGACTGGCAAGGATGCAGCACCAGCAACAGGTCCTAAAGCTAAAGAATCGCAATCTGGCTCATCCAAAGGCGACAAGTCTCAATCTAAATCTTTTGGAAAGTCTGCTCAGTCAGAGGAACCAGAGTTTGAGGTTGGAGACTCAGATATGCCACAAGATCAAGAGGAGAACCTGGGTAATGATAATGAAGAACCCAAGGAAAAGGTTGCATCAAAACATGATTGGTTCACCAAACCTTTACAACCTCAAGAACCTACTGATCCTGATTGGAATGTTGACAAGACTCCTCTACAAGGACAAAATCAAAGCTGGTTAATGACTCTTGCATCATCTGCTGATAAATCGTCAAAGACCTTTGATGAATTGATGAACACTATAATAGACTTCTTTGTATTCATCATGAACGGCCTGAAAATCAACAATGTTACTTAAGAAACACTGTTAGGACTAGCGTTTAACTTCTCAAAGGCACGCGTTCCAATTATGCTAAGTTAGAATATGATTTTGAGGAATGCTACAAGTCTCTTTCAGAAAAAATTGATTGGGAGAATCCAGAAGGCGGTGACTATCCATTTAATCTTACCAAACCCCTACCTTTAGTTATGAGTAGAAATCGTCAAAAGTTCCTGTTGATTACTTCTTCAACAATGATCTCAAGTATCTGCAAGGAGGTATTTCGACTATGACCTGCACGACTTCTCTCACAAAGACAAAGGCTGCTCAATATGATCTTGCAGGCATTGAAGACATGGTTCCAAATATATGGGTTTCGGTCAAAGTTGCCTTTGATAGACATGCATTATGGGGAATCTCACATTGGATAGAACAACATAAGTCCTTCTATGGGTATGCATGAGGCCTGCAATCAAGACATGATGTATATTCCACAAAACGTATTCTGGTAGTAACTCAAGTCGAGGTAATGAGGAAACATGGGTATGGGTATCTGAAAGAGATTGTTGTAAGATGATCCGACAACGACCTTTATATATTCAAGGAATGCGACTTTCCACGTCTTTGTATCGACGACATTGAAGACATGCTTCTCCTTGTTGTTCATAATCGGCTTACAAATCTCTCGGGTGATGACGTTTCCGACTTCGCAATAGCTTTAAGAATGTTCACCAGAAGCTTGGTTATTCAGAATCGAGTTAAAGATCTTCAACTTGGAGTTGAAAGTTACCAGAAAAAGATCAATGTCACCAGGCCACAAACTACCATATCCGGAATCAGAAAAAGAGACCCGTACACTCCATACCGAGACCCTCAAGGATTCATTTATGTCGACAACAATGAAAGAAATAGGATGATGCAATCAGATGAACTTTACAAGTTTAGTGATAGGACATTAAATGGGCTTTGAACATCACTGGATGACATAACAAAGAATATCCGAATGGAGTACCTGCCAAAGAGAAGATGGAGTACATTGGAAAAGAAAAGTGCTAACATCATGATCAAGGCGATTGACAAGCAGCTGAAAGAAAGAAGGATGATTAGGAGCCTCGAAAAGTTTATTGGTGGAAGGCACTACGGAACTGACCTTCGGCTTCTTCAAAGAACAATATGACTTCGTCATATTGTGTTCGTCTCTATAAGGTCATTTCGTATATCATAAACTTGTGAATATGTATATATGTTGCAACAACCCGAGTTTCACGACGCGTATGACGATCGCGAATTCGACGTCATTATTATTATGTTACGGGTTTCGTAGCGAAAACTCGACTTTTAAAATTTTAAGCGTGTCGTAAATAATTATTTTCGTATTTTAATGCGGACGGAAATTTTAAAATATTTATTTTGACATTTTGCGAGTCAACTTTAACCGCACGTACGTTAATCATTTTGAGGGTATCGTGAAAATTTACGACGCGTCTCGTTATTATTTCTAAGATCATAAATTTGTTATTTTATGGATGTCGTCATATTGTTCCTTGTCTTGGGCCGGATTCGTGTTTTAAAATGTACACGTTTTATTAAATATTTTAAACCAAGAAAAATAGTAACGGAAAAATAAAAAGGGTCCTCTTAGTGGTAATCCCGAGCCACGATAGTCGGTTTTTATTTAAGTAAAAGTGTGGCGTGTTAAAAATATAAAAGATAGAAAAGAAGGGAGGATCATTCTTGCCAAATAGCCAAAAGTACAAGCATATATATATATATATATATATATATGTGTGTGTGTGTTTACTTCCATTATTTCATAATAAACACACACATCCTCCTCCTCCTCCCTCTTCGCCTGGTGCCACCACTCCACCACCATCGGAAAAGTTTTCCGGTCACCGGAACCGCCGTGTCGCCGGAAAAAGTCACATGCACAATGATCAACTATATTTTTCTGTATCCTCTCTTCATTCCTACATTCTACGCAATAAAATAACAATGCAACGATTATTTTTAGGAGTAGAATCCGGGTTTGTTTTCAAACAATTTTCGTTTAAAATAGGATGTTTAACATAGCTATATAAACATTATTTTGAAATCTCGGTTTAACGGAAAAGTCCCGGTTTTGATGTTGGGGTTGGTTTAGAGTTCGCAAGACACAAGAGGAACGATTCAGTTCCATTCATGACCGAATCTTGCTTATATTAGCTTTGTATAAGTATTTTAATACCTTGGTTATTTTTTGTTTTTTCCGATTTAATCGATTTAAATTATTGGGTTTGATGAAACTCGATTCGTACTTGCGCCAAATAGGCCTAGATGATGATATTGGGTGATTGAGAAAATGATTTTGATAGTGTTTTGTAACATGTAAATTCGGACAGAAAGTTTGGCACGCAAAACGAAGGTCGAGATTTTAGGAAATCTAATTTTTGGGCTTGAGAATATGATAAAGCTTTCTGAGACGATCGTTTTGATATAAGGTAGAGCTTCTAACCCTTAATAACGAAGAAGTTATGGCCGATCGAAGTTGGAAATTTGTGTATAAAAATGACATCTACTTTCTAAAATATAGCTTGCTAATCTGATTTGCATCAGCGATTTTGGGCACTTTCGAGTCCGTTTCGGCCTTCCGGCGAAGCACGAAAGTTGTCCGGAATGACGTTTTCTATAAAATCTCTTTTTGGTCAAAGTCACGAAAACGTGATATAGCGGGTCAAAACCGATGGTCAAACTGCTGCGTTTTATTAAAAATACAAGTTCCTGCAGAAACTTGCAGGGGAATTTTGGTCATTTTCTGTCGAGATTCAGGTCTCGACTAAAACTAAAAAATTGTCTGGAATATCGTTTCGCATAAAATCTTTCTTTGTCCGAATCGTGAAAATATGATTTAGAGGGTCGTTTGGCGCGGGTCAGATTTGGGTAAAAATATATACAATTATAAAAGTCAATGAAATTGACTTTAAAAAGTCAACGGGTTAATACTAAACTTGTCGGACATAATAAAAGTGAGTATACTATATTATTACTACAAGTAAGATATTTTTATAAACTTAACAAATGATACGAATGAGGTAAATTCTAAAAATATAAACTTTTGTAATAATCGAAAAATAATATCGATATGGGTAATTAATAACCAAATTGAAAGTCGAAAGTTCGACAAGATAAATAAATATTTTATAAATTATAAATTATGCCGAGCCTATAAAAATAGTAACTTTCCAAAAATAGAAAGTTTCTTAAAATAGAAAGTATTCGATTAAGCAATATATGATGTAAATAAAAGACCGATCGAAACCTAATATCCTGGGGTTTTAGGATCTAAGGCGCAAGTGGATTTCTCATCACATGTATGAATTAATATAGGATAAAGATCAAATAAAAATACAAATATTCGTGAGAAAGATAAAAAAAAAAATTTTTTTTAAATTATCAAAAAATTCTAAAAAAATTCCACAAGATCGTGTATGTTGGTGCATGAAAAAGTTGTAAAGGAAGTTTTTCTAAAAGTGGATAGTTTTGCCGAAAAAATTATGAAAAAAAACGTTTGTGCATTAAATCGGTTTTTTGTGCATCAAAAAAAAAAAAAAAAAAAAAAAGACGAAACAAAAAACCATTTATTGTACCTAACTTTCTATTGATTTTTTGCACAAAAATATATTGCGCATCAAACTATAACAAGTCTAAAATTTGCGTGCATCAAAATTTTTTTTTTGCATCAAAATTTCTTTTTTTGCGCATTAAAAAAACGCATAAAAACTCAAAATTAGAAAAATTTCTTTACAAAGGTGTTTATGCACCAACATACCTGAATTAATGGAATTATTATGAATTTTTCGAGAAACTTTAAAAAAAGTTTTTTTATCATTCCTTACTAAAATGTTCTTTTTATTTTAACCTTCCTCTCTCTCTCTATATATATATATATATATATATATATATATATATATATATATATATATATATATATATATATATATAATAATATATAATATATATATGAGTATTGTTGAATATGATGAACGAATCGTTGATTATACTTTTCGATATAGACATCCGAACGACGCTAAATTATAGTTTCGTATCGCTGTTGAGTGGAATTGTGCTAGACTTTATTGTTTAATCATCGGCTTTTGATCAAGGTGAGTTCATAGCCTCGCTTTTAAAGTTTTCAATGTTTTTAACTCCGCGAGGGGGATATATTGCTTGTTTTGTGAAATTGAACGCAAACTGTTTTTGATACTTGAATATGATTCATTCACTACTGAGTATATGCCTTTTTCTGTGTGACTGTTAGTTACCATGTGTTGGTAAGCGCTAATGCATTAAATAGATTTATTGGGTTTGACAACCCTGTCCGGGGTTTGAATCCGTTGGGACCACCCTGTCAAACGAACATTTTGTGGTTAGTATTAGGAGAAGTGGCATACTTCTCGGACATAATTTCGTCCTACGGGATGAATGTGTTAAGTTTCGGTACACGGGCTCTTTAGTTGGAAATCACTATTTTTATAACTTGACTTACGAGCCAACGTTATACGTTTTGTGGAACCCAAAATATGCGTTCTATGTGTTAATTGTAAACTCTATGAATTCACTCAACGTTTTGTTGACTTTTTAAGCATGTATCTCTGGTTAATTGATGTTGATGGTTGGAGGGACGAAAAGCATATATCAAGGACGGTGTCTCGGTGAAGTAGTGTCCTAAACTAAACAAGTGTTTTAGAAATCAAGTCGTGTTGTGACTTTTAAAAATAAATTCTATAATGGTATTGGGACCTATGTAACTCTAATCTTTCTAATAAATGAAATTGTATTTTATAAACGTATCTTTGAACGTTTACTGGGACTCGTGTGCATGTAATTAACAAGTACACCCTATCTCGTTGTATTCCTTTGCGTAACGTAGTTTTAGGGTGTTACAGAATGTACCAGAGCACATTTGTAAGATGAACTAAGTCGTTTTCCAAAACTTGGACTGCAACTGTTATTTGAAAAAGTATTCACGAGTCTTTACCGATGTCCGATATCCGCCGAAGCCTTATGTGTGTATAATTTAATTGCATATTAATGTGCTTAACAAGTGGTTGACACTGGTACCAGTAAGTAAAATATATATATATATATATATATATAATATATATATATGATAATATATATATATAATATATATATATATATCATATAAAAAATATATAAATATATTATATATATATATATAATATAAACTGCATCGTTCTATGTAACGAATATATATATCTTGATATTCGCTTCTTGCGAAGAGTTAAATTTCGTTAAACAATGTTCGATGCGATATGATAAAATTATTTTGATACGTGATGAAAACATCGTTGTTATACGATTATTTTTGAAACTTTTTTCGCGACTTTACTTTTCATCTTTTGGTGATGTTGATTCGTCGTAGTTTGTCGATCCCATTGGGTGACTTATTGTTCGACTCCGAGTTTGAATATTTCCCGTCGCTTTTGAATCGCATATGTTATTTCGTAACCTATTGTTTTGAAATCTTTATCAATCGATGGGAGTGCGACTTTTATATGTAATCCCATAACCCTTCATTGTTTTGGAAAACGGTCATTAACTTATTCTCGCGTAACGTGTTGTTTGGAAACGACTATCTTTGGAGCTTTTGAATAAAGTTGGTGTGTTGTGCTTTGATTCTTTCATGTCGACCTCTACTTCGTAAGTCTTGAAACGTTTTGGTCTGGAAAACCATGAGTTGATGTGTTCAAAAGAGTATTAAGTCATTGGGTATGACTTTGTATTGGCGTTTGGAGGAATTAAAATGGTGTTTTGTTTGGAGTTTTTGAAATGGATTTTACCATTATTTGTAACCATTAGGTTTGTGGGGTTGATTGTGAATTATTTTTGGTCTTAAGGCACCTGAGAAATCCAATATGGATGTTGGAATATGTCTTAAGTGTATGTGGTTCTTTGGATAGGGTCATATCTCCTCCGGATGAGTGAGATATCGTCGTTTTACTAAAACTAGTCAAATTTTGTATACCGTTGGGAAAAGGAGTATAACTTCATATTTTTGTAATAACTTTTCAAAAGAAAACTTAGGTTTCTGTAGAAGGCTCTTAGGACTATCACCTCCAATTGGTTTCACATCAAGAGCATCAATAAGTTTCAAATTACACTCATTTTCGTAAGCTACAAAAATTTGTTAAAATTTCTTTGGGGATTGCTTTGGGATAGCAGCTTGTTGGGTATGTTTCAAAATATTTTGAGGTCCTATGAAGGACCTGGAAAATTGGACGAATAGTAGAAAGACATCGTTAGGACATATAGAATTCAGAGTGAGTTCGATCGACCCGAAGAAGGAGATATCGCCAAAATGGCAAAACTAGTCAAAAAATTTGGGAACATAATTCGAATGAGTAATAAGTTCAACAACTTATATAGCAACACCTAAAAATGTAAAATTGTAAGTTATAGATATTGAACAAACTTATATTTGAGCGGTCGTTTTGGCTTTTGCGAACGCACATTAGGAGATTACACTCAATTTAGTGTAAGCCATGAAAATTATGTAGTAAAGAGGGCAGCCATGATAGAAAGGGACAAATGTTAATTTTTCACCCTGGTTTTGAAACTTTCTAGGCAGTGGGCCCAATGTTTATGGAAATTATACTCGAAATACTTTCCGTAGACGAAAACCTCATACTTTTACCGTCCACGTATGTTACTTGCTTACATAATCCATGAGTGAGTATTATTTTTGAAACTTGCTGTGACCGTTGACCAAACTGTATCTAATGATGTTTTGTGACTTGATGATTTTAAAACTGTGAATTGCAATAACGAATTTGTGTGTTGAACAAATGTCGTTGCGCGAATCATATTGACTATGTTGTATAAATCGTTTGTGTAAACAATGAAAAAATATGTTTTCAAATTTCATAAACTGACCTTGTGGTGTTAAATAAAATCTTCTTTTCAAAAAAAAATTAATAAAATAAAATATAATATTTTTATTTTAAATAATAAGAATGGAAGGTGATGCTATCTTCTCTTCTTTCTTTTTGAAACAATCATGTTTTATTTTTACTTTAAAAATTTTATTTTTAACAAGGAAATAACTTATTCGTGTAGCTATGAAAAGAAACGTTTAACGAGGATGGACATGAGGTCTTTGTTCCTCAATTTGCATAACCAGATCAACTATGCATAATTTAAGAAGAACCATGCTATGTCGGATAAATCGTCACCCTTAAAACGCTTGGTAATTGAGATAAATGTTTGGGTCAAGCTTCCGGAAGGAGAAAATATTTTTTTACCCTGCTACGGATACTTATGCAAGTAACCCTATTCTTATCGACTGCATGGAGAGAGTCTCATGCGAGTCATTATGACCGAGTCATTCCGAAGCGGAAATACATACGGTATTGTTCGGAACGAGTGTGTCTAGAAAGGAGTGATGTTTAGTTCGTAGTGTTTAGGAGCGGTGATTGTTATGAAGACGTTCAAGACCAAGTATAAGTCGTGTGTCTAGTAAGCAAATCTAGATTTGGTTTTATCAAGGGTGTAAACCTGATATCGACATTGAGAAGGGATCTTCTTGGAGATGTAAAGATTCCTAAGGTGGGTGGAAGCTGAGATAGTTAGTCCTGAGGTTGAAAGTGAGAAATGGATAAGACCTCTCCTACATTGGATGTATGACGCCTTAAATATATCAACTGATGGCCATTAAGAAGACTTCTTTCCCCGAAATGGAGTGTAGTGGTAGTATAGTCGTAAATATACATGATGATGTCAAGGATTTTAATGAGACACTATACGATACTTGACTTACGGTTAAGTGTAGTGGCCCTTACTCTGGGACGTGACGACCCAAGGGCGTAAAGAGTGGCGAATTGATTAAGATTCTAGCTAAATGGTAACGTCTTCCATTACTGGAGGAACAACCGAAATAGCCAACGTCTTAAGTCGAGCGATATTGAATTAGGAGTGTGAGTATTTCGACTTGATGATTTGATTCATTAATGATGCTACGCGATGAGATGGGACCAAGCCAACGATGCTAGTCGCCACGAAGAAACGTTGAAATTTTTTATTTTCGTTGAACGAGCAATAAGTCCATGATGCTCGTTGTTTTTTTTAATTGATTTTGATCTGTCATTTGACATTATGTGTAGTAGCGGGATTGTCATCGCCGAATTATGTGGAATATGTGCCCTATGTGCTTTAAATGGTAGTGAACGTTCATGTCACTTTTTCATGGCCAGTGATGCGGCTTAGGTTGTAAGCGAATGGGTGTAATCGCCCAAGTGAGAATTTAGGACGTAATAAGGTGGGTGGACATCGCCAAAAGTCTTGTTGACGATTGTGGCTTGAAGTACCCATGAGAGTGAGTGTAGACCAATTAGAATTAGCCGTGTTTATGTTGGAATTATCATCGAGGTGGCTTGACTTTGTGGCAAGCTCGGTACGATGAGGAAAATGTGACCAGAGGGGTATAAATCTAAGTGTTAGAATGAATAATTATGCCAAAAGCTCCAAAGGAAAGCGAATACGATATGTGATAATAATCGTCAATGCTTGGTTGAAAGTGGGCGTGATGAATGCCTTTGTATGAGGCCAATTCATCGAGTCATCATGTAAAAGATGCGAGCGACAATAAGGTACTTATGTGATTATGATGCAGTGTCACAATTTTCATAAGAGATTAGGAGATCCTAATGTGTCTCGGATTCATTTTTATTCCTCAACCGGAGGGGCATTAGATAAAACGAGACCGAAGGCGACATTGTATTTTGTTTTGAATAAAGAATTGAGTATTTTAATTAGTATAATGAAATGATTATATAAATCGAATTGATTATTGACACAAAAATGGTTTTAGTTAGCGACGTGTGTTTTGATTTTGGTAACGAAGCAAAATCTCGGTTAAGAATACTGTTAGAATTCCGTAAATTGAGCGTGACGACATATACCTTTGAATTTTAATTTACGACGTAAGTATCAGCCTGGTTTTGATAAGCGATGTGCGCTTGGTTTTGTTGTTATATATCCCCCAACTAAGTTTGGATCGATCATCTATTTTAGAAAATTTCTCGGGAGAACGAAGTAATAATTATTTTAATCGGATATATTCTGTGACGTATATTGTTCCTTATGAAGAACGCGACTATACAAGTTTAAGAACTACGGAATTGGTTTTGTCGAATAAAATTACGCAACTTGTATTTACCATTTTTGATAAAACACCATGATTTTGTTTTAATCTCGTGGTGTATAATTTACCGCTAGTTTTGTTGACTTTCCATCCGGATAGTCTAAGCGAAGTTATGTAATCGCATATTTTATTTTGAAAGAACGTAGGAGTCTGCGTGATGACGAGAAGCCGTCATACCACGAACGAATGATGAGACGAGTAAGAAGGACCGAGCATCGGGACGACGCTCCCTTAAGGTGGGTGGAATGTAACAACCCAAGTTTCACGACGCGTATGACGATCGCGAATTCGACGTCATTATTATTATGTTACGGGTTTTCGTAAGCGAACGTCGACATTTAAAATATTAAGTGTCGTAAATAATTATTTTTCGTATTTTATTACGGACAGAAATTTAAAATATTTATTTTTGACATTTCGCGAGTCAACGTTTGACCGCGCGTTCGTTAATCATTTTAAGTATCGTGAAAATTACGACGCGTCTCGTTATTATTTCTAAGATCGTAAATTTTTTATTTTATGGATGTCGTCATTTTGTTCCTTGTCTTGAGTCGGATTCGTGTTTTAAAATGTACACGTCTTATTAAATATTTTAAACCAAGAAAAATGTAACGGAAAAATAAAAATGGTCTCGGTAGTGTAATGCCGAGCCACGGTAGTCGGTTTTTATTTAAGTAAAAGTGTAGCGTGTCAAAAATATAAAAGATAAAAAAGAAGGGATGACCATTCTTTCCAAATAGCCAAAAGTACAAGCATATATATATATATAATGGTCTCGGTAGTGTAATCTGGAGCCACGGTTGTCGGGTTATATTTTAGTAAAAGTTGGTATGTCAAAAATCAAAAGATAGAAAAGAGGGGATGACCATTCTTGCCAAATAGCCAAAAGTACAAGCATATATATATATGTGTGTTTACTTCCATTATTTCATAATAAACGCACATTTCTCTCCCCCTCCTTCCCCTTTGAACCGCCGGCTGCCACCACCATTCCACCACCACCGGAAAAGTTTTCCGGTCGCCGAAAACCATCGTTTCGCAAAGTCACATGCACAATGATCAACTTATATTTTCCGAATCCTCTCTTCATTTCCTACACATCTACGCAATAAAATAACACATGCAATGAGTATTTTTGGAGTTAGAATCCGGGTTAGTTTCAAACAATTTCGTTTAAAAGGGATGTTTAAAATAGCTAGATAAACATTATTTGAAGCTCGGTTTAAATGGGAAAAGTCCGGTTTTGATGTTTGGGGTTGGTTCGAGTTCGGCAAGACACAAGAGGGAATGAGTCGAGTTCCATTCTTGTCTGATCTTGCTTATTATAGCTTTGTAAGTATTTTTAATACATGTGTTATTTTTGTTTTTGTGATTTAATCGATTTATAATTATTGGGTGTGATGAAACCGATTGTACTTACGCCAAATAGGCTAGATGATGATATTGGGTGATTGAGAAAATGATTTTGATAGTGTTTTGTAACATGTAAATTCGGACAGAAAGTTTGGCACGCAAAACGAGGGTCGAGATTTTAGGAAATCTAATTTTGGGCTTGAGAATATGATAAATATTTCCTAGACGATCGTTTTGATTTAAGGTAGAACTTCTAACTCCTAATAACGAAGAAGTTATGGCCGATCGAAGATGGAAATTTGAGTATAAAAATGACAGCTACTTTCTAAAATATAGCTTGCTGATCTGATTTTCAACAGCGATTTTGGGCACTTTCGACTCCGTTTCGGCCTTCTGGCGAAACACGAAAGTTGTCAGGAATGACGTTTTCTAAAAAATCTCTTCTTGGTCAAAGACACGAAAACGTGATATAGCGGGTCAAAACCGATGGTCAAACTGCTGCGTTTTTATTACAAATACAAGTTCCTGCAAAAACTTGCAAGGGTATTTTGGTCATTTTCTGTCGAGATTCAGGTCTCGGCTAAGACTAAAAAGTTGTCCGGAATATCATTTCGCATAAAATCTCATCTTTGTCCGAATCGTGAAAATGTGATTTAGAGGGTCGTTTGGCGCGGGTCAGATTTGGGTAAAAATATATATAATTATAAAAGTCAAAGAAAGTCAAATGTTGACTTTGAAAAGTCAACGGGTTAATACTAAACTTGTCGGACATAATAAAAGTGAGTAAACTCTATTATTACTACAAGTAAGATATTTTTATAAACTTAACAAATGATACGAATGAGGTAAATTCTAAAAATAGAAACTTTCGTAATAATCGAAAAATAATATCGATATGGGTAATTAATAACCAAATTGAAAGTCGAAAGTTCGACAAGATAAATAAATATTTTATAAATATAATTTGATGCCGAGACTTACTAAAAATAGTAACTTTCCAAAAATAGAAAGTTTCTTAAAATAGAAAGTATTCGATTAAGCAATATATGATGTAAATAAAAGACCGATCGAAACCTAATATCCTGGGGTTTTAGGATCTAAGGCGCAAGTGGATTTCTCATCACATGTATGAATTAATATAGGATAAAGATCAAATAAAAATACAAATATTCGTGAGAAAGATAAAAAAAAAAATTTTTTTTAAGTTCTCAAAAAATTCTGAAAAAATTCCACAAGATCGTGTATGTTGGTGCATGAAAAAGTTGTAAAGGAAGTTTTTCTAAAAGTGGATAGTTTTGCTGAATGATTATGGGCCATTGGATGAATTTGATCAAAAGCTAATATTAAAAGTGCTGAATATGCAATTAAACAAAGGTAAAATACCTTTTTTCAATTAAACAAAAGACTGAAAGGGCAATCTAGGTATTTTATGTTCATCCCTAGAAAAATGCTAGGTTATCTCACCTTACCATGTTTCTTCTAAAAAAAAAATAAACCGTCACCTAAAATCCCATGTCGCCTGTCTCTCTAGATCAAGTTCAGCCACCAAAACAAAATAAATATCACCAATCTCTTTTTATGAAGAAAAAATAAATGTCACAAATAACTTTAGATCGATGTCATAACAATCCAAGATCTACAAAGTAAGTGGGTTGATTTCAATTTTTTATGTGTGTAAATGAACATCGATTGCTGTGTTTTTTATTTGACACATCAAAATCGTTCTTAGATTCTTTGCCTTGAAATCATATACAGGCTTAGGTTGCGTACTTAAGGTAATTGATTTTGATTTAAAATTGAGGATTTTATTAAATATTTAAAATTGGGGATCTAAGATGATGGTAGTGTTTCCGTTTACATTCATACACATGTCCTTTAATTGTTTCATTGCTATTAGTAATCGATTTTGGTTAATATAGTGGTGAAGTAATCGATTATGATTTAAAAATATTCAAATCGATTTTGATTTTAGATCGATTTTGATGTAAAATTGATAATGATTTTGTTTAAAATAATATTCAAATGGTCAGGTGGTTTGATGACTGAGGATGAATTTTTGACATACCCGCACCATGTCATTATTGTTTCATAAAATGATATGAACATGTTCTTTTTTTATATAAGCATGTTTTCTCGAATCTGCTAAATTCTATTAAAATTATTTGGGTATCTTTTCAATTTAAGACCTGGACACAAATTTATTACTAGAAATATGTTAGTTACACTAGTAGAGATATTGCGCATATATGTTTTGGATAAATTTGTTTATGGAAAAATTCTTGAAATGCCCAAAGAGCTTAGTGACTTTGCCTAAATGCCCCATGCGACTTGGAATTTCTCTAAATGCTCCATGCGACTTCAACGACTAATGCGACTTATTCAACATGTGATAAAATTGCCAAAGAGCCCTTTACCCAATGATTGGTGTAATTTGTGAGGTACAATTATGTAAGACTTTTACATTGTACTATTTATGTGACTTGTACCTTTTAAATATTTTTCTAAAAAAGTCAAAAGTTTAAAAAATATTTTTATTTAGTTTTATCTTATGCAATTTGTACTCTTTTAAAAAGGTTTATTTTATTTTTTAATTTTACTTGTGTTATCACAAACTCAAAATCACAAACTCAAACTTACAACATAACTCAGATCCACACAAACATAAACAAAAATCATATCCTCATTCACAACACTATCTAAATAGCCATTCACATCAATATTAAATTCGTCCCATATCTATAACATCAAAACCCAAATCCAAAACATAACATCACCATCCTTATGAAAACCCAGATCCATCCAAAATCCCACGAACACAAACACTTCAACCAATCTCCCGATGACATCAAGAAAATCTACTCCTTTAAAATGGGTTTTCTTTATTTGGTGTTGGGAAAGTTTCTGATGGCGGCGCCGCTCTTTTGAAGACCTTCCCCCGGCAAACAAGCTCAGCCAGACTGAAACACACTCAATTGAACAACAATAGTCATCTCATGGGTGTTGGTCGAGGTCAGGGGCGGATCTACAGCTTAGAGAAGGTGTGCACGTGCATACCCTCTTCAAGCTCTTCGTAGTGTAAATATTTTTGAAACGAATGCTTTATAGAACCTTTTTACCTTTGGTGCGTACCATAAAATGTCAAGAAAATAAGCTATGCATACCTTGTAATTTTTTTGAATTGAGTAAAGCCAATAAATTTCAAATCACACTTTACAGAAATAAAGAAAAAGGAAGATGAAGAAGATGTGCATGTTTAATAAAGAAGAAGGAAGAGATAGACACTAAAAAGTAGTACTAGTACTATAGTATAATATTCATTTCTTAGTGTAGTACATGTACTTGTACCTAAAATACTTTTATGCAAAAGTATGTTTCAAATATGCAAAAGATATAGTATCCAATCTAGACTTTATAAAAACCGGACACCAAAAAGTGAAAAATCCTATCAAAAAATCGGACTAGAAAAAGAATAAATCCTATCTAAAGATGTGCACGATAGATAACATAGCAAGTTTTATCAAATGTCAATTAGGTGGACCCTGTTGTGCATGTGGGGTTAAAAATAAAAACCTTTTATTAAAAAGTCAAATCAATTGTAATTTTTTACTATTTATTAGGTACAAGTCGCATAAAGTTTTTATTCAGATTGCATAATTAATAATTTTTTTAAAGAAGTACAAGTCGCATAAAAGGTATCTTTTAAGTCACATAAATAGTACCTTGTAAAAGTATTACACAATTGTACCACACAAAGTACACCCAATCATTAGGTAAATGACTCTTTGGTAATTTTATCACAAGTTGAATAAGTCGCACTAGTCGTTGAAGTCGCATGAGACATTTAGGGAAATTCCAAGTCACATGGGCATTTAGGCAAAGTCACTAAGCTCTTGGGGCATTTCAAGAATTTTCCCTTTGTTTATTGTGCATACAGTGTGGTTTTAAATGGTCTATTAATTTGTTATCAGACTGCCTCTAAGATGACCAAGTTGTTATTTTAAATCCAATGGTCATGAGTTATGGTTTAGAACATATTTGATCAACTTGTTTTATGATTAATTTAACATGACATAACTCAATATAACTTGTTCTATTTTTATTTTTATATATTTGTTTCAGTGAGGATGACTCAACCATAGGAAAAACGGTGTGTGATGAAGATGATCAACCAATGCACTTGTGTTTTTAGAAGTCATGCATATATGTTATTAAAAGGCGTGCACATATAATATATTGAATTTGACGAGAAATTGCGACGTGCACATATGTTCTTTGTAAGGGTACTATATGTTCTAATGAATTTGAAGAGATAGTGAAGCGTGCACGCATGTTTTTGAAAGAGTGCACACATGTTTTTGAATGACGTGGATAATATATTTAACTAGTTCTATTTATATTTGAAATGAATTTCATTTGATATCAAATTTTAATTATATATTTATTTTTTGGGTTTGTTATTAGTTTAGAGGTTACATATGTATATTTGTGTTTTTTGTTATAAATTTGGAAGATTAAAGAATGTACACTAGAAACATATTTGCAATTACCATTTCAAGCAAAAAAATATACGCTAAAAACATATGAAATTTTCAATACTTAAAAAAACATATATGCACTCGTTTTTTTCTTCAGAAAACGTATATACAGAAAAAAATATTAAAAAAATTAATTCCAAAAATTAAGTGGTTTTATAAAACGTTTTTTTATTAAAAAACTCAAAAAAAATCAAAATGTATTTTGACTATTATACCCTTTTGAATTAAATTAAATTTTTTAATAACACTAGTGGTTCTGCATAGAACGCGCCCATATATATATATATATATATATATATATATATATATATATATATATATATG
>BQNB010142007.1:0-17191 GCA_026074375.1 Tanacetum coccineum | reverse complement strand
GTTGGGCTAATGGGTTTATAGATTGGGCCGGTTTAGTATTGGATTGGATTTAGACTTTTTTATACTATAAGGTTTATAGATAAGGCTTAATGGGCTGGCTCAACCAATTAAATAGGTACGGGTTGGCCTATTTAAGATGCACATGTCTTCGGCTTCGATTTTTCACGCTTGTTTCATTCTCGGGCTTGGTTTTGTCGGTTTTGGCTTCATTTTTGTCCTTTAGTGAATATCCGTTACCTGCACAACACAAATAGCAAAACACACATATATTTGGCATTTTATGTCCGTTTTTTGGTTATTTAGGCTCGTTTTTATAGGTAAAAGGTATGTGTAATTAAGCACATACCAAGGACCCTAAATCAACTAAGGTATCGAAAGGCTCAAAATTCCCTAACCTACAAGGTAGTGTGAATAGCCCAAGTTCATCTACTTTCTTAGATACTTTTCCTTAGACAAATGCAGACCTATTTTTACCTAGTTCTAAGCTTTCTATGTACTTATCCAACATCGTGTTGTAGATTGGGGCATGAGTTGAGACTTCTACAACCGGTGAGTTAAGATGCAAATCCTTGAATTCATCTTCTAAATCTTGGTTGGTTTCTTTTGTTTTGGGTGTCCTAGTTCCTATGGTTGTTGAAAGTTGGTTGCTTTGAGGATTATAGGTTTCTTTTGAACATGTTTTGATGGTTTTGATTGTACTTTGGACTTGGTTTGAGTTTTGGGGTTCTTTTTAGGGGTAAGAGATGGAATATGAGGCCATGGGTGTAGAGTTGAGGTTTAGCTTTGGTTTTTTGACAGTGTCGCTAGGAAGGGCTCATGCTAATTGCTCGGTGATGGCTTTTATTACGGTGTCGATTTTGTTGGTCATCTCACCTTGTTGTCGTTTAAAATCGGCTTCTAACTTGGACAAACGGGCATCTTGAGATGCCATAAAGTTGGACACCAATCCTTCAAGGTTTGATTAATTATTGAAAGGTTGAGGATTGTTATTGAAAGAATGGTTCGGGAATGAATCGTTGGGTTAAAAGCGGTTAGGTGGGTTTGAAAAATTGTATTGAGAGTTTTAAGGTTGTTTCCACATAAGGTTTGGGTGATTTCTCCCTGATGGATTATAGGTATCACTAAGGTTGTTTTGCTCGGGTTTGAAAGTGAACCACTTACCTCCCGCTTTGTTTGTACGCGAGGATGCGTAGTCAACAAAAGTTTGCTTGGGATTTTCCATGCAATATTGAGTGTCGTGGGGACCACTACAAATCTCACATGAAGAAGATATTTTTTTCACTTGAACGGGTTGAGTAGGAGCAAGATGAGTCTCCATCAAGCATTGTACTTGATTTTTGAGATGTACTTAGGACATCTTGAGGCAAAGAGGTTGCCTTGACCAGTTTGGCAAAATCTCTGGGGTTGTTACAACTTTCATTGTCATAGAGGGCGAGTTCCTCTAATAATGCCCAGGGTTCGTTAGCGTTCTTGTCACGAAGCTTACCACCGGATAAATGATTGATGGTTCGCCTTATGGCGGGAGTGACATGGTCATAAAAGATTTAGATTTGGAGCCAAAGATTGATGCCATGGTGATGGACTTTTTGGAGTATTGATGTGTCGTATAGGTGTTATTATTTATGTATCAAGTTTTATAATTTATTTAATGCCGACTATACCTAAAAACAACACTCTAACGGGCAGTGTACCTGATCGATTGTAGCTTTGTTGGTAAGTAGGGTGTCGATCACTAGGAGCGAGAGAGCTAGATTATTTTTGTTCTTATTTTAAATCTACTTTCCTATTGTATTCCTATATTACTATCTAAAGAGAGAAAAGGGGGTTTTCAGCGTAAGATACTGGTACAGATATTTAGTTATGACAAACTTATGAGAGGAAGGATTTAACTCACACAAGCCAACAACTAGGAAATGAAGGGATGGTCTAGTCTTTTATCAGGAAAATGTATTAGCCGTCTCATTAAATCTAAATTAATGCTGGTCATGACTTGTCTATGTGCAATGACTTACTTATTTCGAGGTGGCATATCATTCTTAGATCTAGGCGTTACTTCTTCGTAGAACCTAGACACATAAGATCATGTCACAATATTATATGTCCGCATAAAGCATCATGTTTACTGATTATAATCTCCTTAGGGAATAAGTAGTGGTTCTACTATTTACGGCAATTTATATATTAGTAGTCCACTCGGTCTGAGTCTAAACCCATGGTATAAGAATGTTATTATTGATTTGATAATCCCAAAGTCACTTGCTGGCCAACTTGTTCAAACACCTAAGGTAAGGATAGGTCATTTAATTGTGATCCTATGATTCTAGATATATAAATGCTATGTGGAGAGCCCCCCGACATCCAAGTCTGCTTGGTCCACTTTCTTGGTCTGGTTGAATGGAAGGTGCACACAATTAAACACATAAATAAGTTTTCATTGTAAACATAAACAATAATCAACAATAAATTAAGCAAATCCGCAACTCATATACCAAACATTAAATCTTTATTATCATGGCTAACACATAATGAGTGTTAGGATTAATCATGTGAAATACATAACAAGGTCTATAGATGAATCGAACAAGGTAAACTAAACCTATAGGAACGATACCAAAGATTGCACAAGGTAAACTAAACCTGAAGGGACCGATGCCAAAGAGCAAACAATGTAAACTAAACTAGGAACGATACCAAAGATCAAATCGCATATATAACGTATGTAAGGCTTACAAGATGTTTCCTGTATGATTGAAGCTTGTTACTAGACCTTTTATTATCCCCTCTTGCTCCCAAGAGTCTGACTTGGTTGTTAAGAATCGATTTAGCTGCTGCTCGAAGTCTCCATTATGTTTAATACTGTGTTTAAGGGTTTTCTTATATACTGCTAGAATAAGGTCGATATGCCGTATTGGGCTCCTCTAATACGGCGTATTGGGGAGTTTTTTAGAGTAGGGACCACGTATCATATCTTTTAATATCTTCCAGAATATTCGTCTCTAAATAGATATATCTTCAATACGGTGGATTCATGATTTACCTATACGCCGTATAACTCTTTAGCTCTTCATGGTATTTGGTAAAGTTCAGGCACAGATACGCCGTATCTTCCTTACTAGATACGGTGTATAAGCAATCAGGGACAGATTCTTTAAATGTCTTCATTTAAGCTCCAAAATATGCGCCTTTGAGCTAATTCTTTACCAAGTGCTCCATAATTACTGCAAAACTAAATATAAGCGATTAAATACCAATTCTTGTAATAATCATATCAAATGAGTTAATAAACATGGGATAAATAATGCTAATTTGATGTATGTTTTAGACTTCATTAAATATCCCCTCACTTGAATCCTACTTGTCCTCAAGTAGACCTTAGATAACTTATGAAAATGTATCCTAACTGGTGTAGGATTTTTCTTTGAAGCAATCATTTGTTCCGTTACTACTACACAAGCAAACACCTCACAAAATAGGGAAATAAAAATACTCAAATCACTCAACTAATCTATTTGGTAACATTTAAGTAATTTGCTCAATTGCTCGGTCGTGACAAGTATTCTATCATAAGCTTGGCAAGGATACACATCTCCACCTCTAAAGCTAAGGAGTAACAAGTCTAAAAGATAAATAGGGTTAGAAAGGCTTACGGTTTGATCACTTAATCGATTTTCACCAAAAGTCGTAACCCAACGAGAAGCCTAAGTCACATATACATGTCTGAATCCATGGCGTAGACATATGTGCGCTGATCACATTCTTTCTTATGTTTAACCAGCGTTACGATCGAAAAGTGACTATAGGGAAGGGACCTTCTAACTTTCGCAAAAAGTCTAAACCAGCAACAGCTGAGAGAAAATACATGGCCTTAACATCGAATAGACATATGTGTCTGGGCACTTTCTTATTCGAGTAAAACCAAGAGTTAGTCATTAGGAACGAAGGGAAAGAAAAGGGTGTAAAATAAAAATTCATAAAACAAATAGATAAAGTTAATTAGGTTGCTAGACACTTTCATGACCTCTACAAGATCTAGATAAAATTTGGCTGATCGCCTCCGGTTCATCCACGGAACAATCAACTCTTCCAATCTCCTGAACCAATCTTTCAAATAACATCTACATCAAGGTACACAGAAACGTCCCCTGAGTTGACTTTCTCGTAACGGCCAACTTCCCATTCATTCCAATTTTCATACTACACAACAATTGTGGCGATTTCTCTTGCCACTTTTTACATACTTTTACATAGTTGGTTTATATTACATACCAACTCTAATACAACAATACTCTACAAACTTGCTATTTTTTTGTCTTTTCTCTTCTTTTTTTTCAACTTTTTTTTAAATACAATACATCACTATATACAGTAAATCTCATATAATTTCACAATCTTCACCATCTTAAGTTTTCTGGATAATTCCTTCGATAAGTTCTACATTCTTCGGACGTAATCGTAATGGTGATGGTCGCAAAAATAGATGAGCTACAAACTTTACATTCCAACCAAACTGGAGAATATACATCACCATCAGAAATACAACACTTTACACGAAAGCGACTAGCAACTTCATTAAACTTAATCTAATAGGGTAGGCTAAGATGTAAAGGTGTAACAAAACAATTTATTGGTGACAAAATTCAACCACTATGCAAGTTTGGGATTTTATCCCCTCGTACATAACAGAAGAAAGCGAAAAGAAAGGCTCTAGGGGTGTATCTAGGGGTATCTTACTCTAAAAATGAGAGTAAACAAAGGGTTTCATGGGGGTTAACTAACCGGTGAGGTTAGTTAATATCACAAACATGTAAGGTTATGTGGGTGTAATCACAAAAAATTTACCAATTAGAAAAGTTACTCCATCTAAATCCATAGTACTCATCGCTGAGGTCTCGAAGTGATATACCAAGCCATGTTCTAAAGTTTACTACATCATCGGCACACTTATATTTTGTGGAATTTAGGGTAAATCAGGGGAAACAAATTAGGCTAAATCTTACAAATAGAATCAAGGATTATTTGTACGAGTTATGTAACTAGTAATTTTCACAAAATTATGCTTTGAAATTTTTTAAATTTGACCGTTTTTAAGCATTTTTGTTGTGAAAAATAAGGACAAGTAAGCGTTCTAATTCTCCTCCCCCCACATGAATTATACAATGACCTCGTTGTATGTAAACATTAAAGTATAAAAAAAGAATTAGAACGGGAAACTCCCCTGGGGTTTGCTCGGTATGATCTTCCTTTAAGCGATTAGCGAGCAAAAGTGCGTTGGACAACCGTCTTGAATTCTTTCAAGACTCCAACGAGATTTGACCACTTCCAAATTTTCTTTTTCGAACTTAACCAAAAATATTCTTTTGTATTTCAGCAAGGTCCTGTAAAGATAGAAAACAAAATGCAATCCAAACTCAGACTTCGTATGGTTAGGAGAAAAAAAATAAAGAAAATAAAAAGGTACTTTATATGCCTCTAATATGCCGTATCCTTAAACCTGAATACGTCATATAGAGAAACACCTGTAAAAAGTCTGGTACGAGTCAGACGACCAATACGCTGTATCTTGGTATGCATACGTCGTATTGAGATAACTGACAATAATGTTTAAATGCTAAAAAGTAAAGGACTGGATAACGTCCAGTTGGGTTCAATATGCCGTATCCAGTGGTAGTAGATATGTCGTATTGATCAACTGGGAAGACAGACTCTATGAAATTACAAGTCGGGTTGTCTCCCGGTTAGCACTTTTATTTACAGTAAAGTCTTTAAGTTAGACTTATCTTCATCTTTTTCCTCAACCTACTTCATCGTTGTTAAATTAAACAACCTCTTTTTCTTCATCAAATCCCCCTCCTCTATATTTCTTCAGTCTATGTCTATTTACTTTGAAACTAATCCCATTTTCGTCAGTGATTTCAATCGTCCCATATTGGTAGGCTGATTTTATAATGAATGGGCCATACCATTTTGCCTTGAGCTTTCCTGGATATAATCTGTAATGGGATTTAAACAATAGTACCTTGACTCCGATCCTAAAATACCTATCTCCTCAAAGCCTCGCATCATGCCATTTTTTACTTCGTTCTTTATATATCCTATTGTTCTCATATGCTCCGTCTCTTAATTATCCTAGCTCACTGAGTTCCATAAAGCGATTTCTTCTAGCTGCATCGAGGTCTATGTTATAATATTTCACCGCCCAATATGCTTTATGCTTGATTTCCATAAGCAGATGGCATGATTTCCCATATACCATTCTAAACAGAGTGGATCCTATTGGAGTTTTGTATGTGATTCTGAATGCCCATAATGCATCATCGAGTTTTTCTGACCAACCTTTTGGGTTATATCCAACTAATCATTCTAGAATTCGTTTAATGGCCTTATTTGTCTGTTGGATTAAGGGTGATATGTTGTCGAAAGCTTATGAGTGACTCCGTATTTTTGTAAGGTCTTTTCAAGCTAAGAATTACAGAAGTGTGAATGCTCTTGGTACTCCAAATCTTGCAAAAAGGCTTCTCAAAAATTTAACAACTACCCTTGCGTCGTTTGTAGGAAACACTTGAGCTTCCACCCATTTCGATATGTAGTCAACTGCCACTAGAGTGTACTTATTTCCCCTCGAGTCAGGATAAGGTCCCATGAAATCTAATCCCGAAACATCAAATACTTCGCAAACCTGGATATTATTTTGAGGCATTTCATTTCTTGAAGATATGTTTTTAGATCTTTGACAAGCATCACATTGAGCGATAAAATCTTTAGCATCTTTGAAAATGTTAGGCCAATAGAATCCCACATCATAAACTTTTCTTCTTGTTACAGACGCACTATGATGTCCTCCGGTCGGTCCTGAATGGCAGTGTTCTATAATTTTAAACTTTTCTTTACCGTCTATGCATCTCCTTACCAAGTTGTCTGGACATTGTATGAATGCGTGTGGTTCGTGCCAGAAATAGTATTTCGCCTGAGAGAAAAACCTTTTTCTTCTCTCCATGCTCTAATTGGTCAAAAAAAATTGCCAATGATGTAGTTCACGTAGTCAGCGTACCATGGCTCTCTTTCTCATGTTTTAGCTTTCAGCATCATAAGGTGTTCATCTGGAAAATCATCTGCAATTTCTCTTTCAATAAAAACTTTGAGATTTGGGTTCTCTAATCTAGACAAATGATCCGCGGCTAAATTTTATGCTCCCTTTTTGTCCTTAATTTCAATGTTAAAACCCTAAAGCACAAGTACCCATCTAATGAATCTTGCTTTCGCGTCTGGTTTGTTGAACAAATACTTTAAAGCCGAGTGATCAGTGTAGACTACAGTTTTCAAGAGAACTAGATAAGATCAGAATTTATCGAATGCGAAGACCACCATGAGAAGTTCCTTTTCCATGGTCGTGCAGTATTCTTGGGCTTCATTCAAAGTTTTGCTGGCATAATAGATTGGTTTAAACTTTCCTTCCACTCTTTGTCCTAACATAGCCCCCACATCGAAATCACTAGCATCGTACATCAATTCAAAATCGTCATTCTAGTTAGGAGATATGATGATTGGTGCTGTTGTCAACTCTTTTTCAGGATGTTAAAAGCTCTTTTACATTCTTTGAAGAAATCAAATTTAGCATCCTTCATTAAAAGTTGGGTCATTGGTTTCGCAATCATTAATAAATCCTTGATAAATCTTCAATAAAACCCAGTGTGTCCCAAAAAACTCCTTACCCCTTTTACGTTCGTTGGGTAAGGCAACTTTTCGACCACGTCAATTTTAGCCTTGTCGACCTCGATCCCTAAACCGAAGATTTTATGTCCGAACACAATTCCTTCTCTCACCATAAAATGACATTTTTCCCAATTAAGCACGAGGTTGGTTTCTTCACACCTAGCTAGCATTTTATCCAAGTTTTCAAGGCAATTTTCAAAAGAGCTACCGAACACAGAAAAATTGTCCATGAAGACTTCCATAAAATCTTCTACCATGTCATGAAAGATAGCCGTCATGCAACGTTGAAAGATGGCAGGGGCATTACATAGCCCAAATGGCATTCTCTTGTATGCGAAATTTCCGTATGGGCAGGTAAAATTTGTCTTTTCTTGGTCTTCCGGTGCGATAGGAATTTGAAAGAATCCTGAAAGACCATCAAGAAAACATTAATAATCGTTACTTGACAATCGCTTGAACATTTGATCAATGAATAGGAGAGGGAAATGGTCTTTTTGTTTTGAGTCGTTAAGCTTTCGAAAGTCAATGCAAACTCTTCATCCTATCACCGTACGTGATGGAATTAACTCGTTGTCATCATTAAGAACCATGGTCATTCCTCCTTTTTTTGGGACAACATGAATGGGACTAACCTACGAGCTGTCGGAAATAGGATATATCAGTCCTGAATCTAATAACTTCACGATCTCATCTTTTACAACATCTTGAACTTTTCGTTTTAAACATCTTTGAGGTTGTATGACTGGTTTGAAATCTTCCTCCATCTGGATTTTATGCGTACAAAAGGATGGACTCAACCCTTTGATATCTAACATTTTCCAAGCTATAGCTCCTTGTTATTTTTCTAAAACCTGCAAAAGTGATTTTTTTTCTCTCTCGCCGAGAGTTTAGATGAGATAATAAATGGCAAAGATTCATCATTATTTAAGTATGCGTATTCCGGATGAGAGGGAAGTTTCTTTAGCTCAGGTTTCTTTTCGCCGATCTCGTTGGCACTTGCTTTAAAAACCTGCTCTTTTTTGAATTCGTTCTTCTGTTCCATCGGATACGCCGTATTACAGTAATCGATACGCCGTATCGACTCTTTGACCTGTAATAGTTAGTAACATCGATACCTTCTTCAAGCCCTTTTTAGGGGAACAAATCCCCCTGATCTTTTATCAATATTTCTCCAACACATGCCATTGCTTCATCAATCTCATCAATACTATAGCAGTTATCTTCTTTGGATGATGGTCTTTTCATTGCGTCATACATGTCGAAAATCACTCGATCTTCCCCAACACTAAGCGTTATCTTTTTGTTGAAGACATCTATCATGGCATGGGCTGTAGCTAAGAATGGTCTTCCTAGGATAATGGGGATTCTAAAATCTTTTGGCATGTCTAAAATGACAAAATCGATGGGTAGAAGAAACTTGTCGACCTTGATTAGAATATTTTTGGCTATTCATCAAGGATATTATATTGACCTATCGGCTAACTCTAAGCTTATTCTCGCTGTTTTTGGTTCACCTAATCCCAGCTTTTCGTACATAGTATAAGGTATTAAGCTTATGTTGGCCCCCAAATCTGCCAAGGCATTGTCTATCAGTAAATCTCCAACATGGCAGGGAATAGAGAATCTCCCAGGATCTTTTTCTTTCAAAGGTAACTTGTTTAATAATGTTGTCGAGCATCTTTTGTTCATGGTAACTGTATAGGCTTCTTTGAGTTTTGCTCTATTTATTATAAGGCTTTTTAAATACCTGGGATATTTTCATAAATTTCCACAGTTGTGCATCTTCTTTCCCTTTTCGCAAACGGGTCGGGAATGGGATGTCAGATTGTAATTTTATGGTTGGTTCTTTATTGACGATCGGCTGCTCAGTTTCTGCTGGCTTTTCCTTGGTTTGATCGTCTGAAGGTTTAGTTACTTCCTTGTTTGTTTCTTTCAAAGGATTTTCCATTTCGACCTTCTCACAATCTTGACTTGGATCAACTACCGATGTTGTTCTACCTCCTCTAGTGGTTATCCCTTTAATATCTCCTTTAGGTCTTGTTTCATTATTGATGATCTTTGTTAGTTTATAAACCCCTATCCATAATTCGTATATCATGTTGTCTCGTTCTTTAATCAAGGGTTTGTTTGACATTTTGATTTCATCGATAAAGTTTTTGACCTCTTCTTGCTCTTTTTTCCCCTTTCAGTGAAATTGTTCACTAGTTCTTCCATGGTGGGTTTCTTGCTTTGGTTAGAGAATGGGGATGGTGGATCCTTGAAGTAGGTTCCTAAAAAAGAAAACATTTTTTAAAGTAAAACTATCCAAATAAAACAAAATTTAAAAACTATAACTACACACTTTGCTGACCCAGTTGAGTAATACGCCGTATTCGATAAATCAGATACGTCGTATAAATCAACAGATCAGTATCGTAAAAACAAAAACAAAACTAAATCTAGACTACTTTACTCCTCGGCAGCGGTGCCAAAAAACTTAATGTGTCATTTAGGTGTTATTATTTACGTATCAAGTTTTATAATTTATTTAATGCCGACTATACCTAAAAACAACACTCTAACGGGCAGTGTACCCGATCGATTGTAGCTTCGTTGGTAAGTAGGGTGTCAATCACTAGGAGCAAGAGAGCTAGATTATTTTCGTTCTTATTTTAAATCTATTTTCCTATTGTATTCTTATATTACTATCTAAAAAGAGAAAATAGGGTTTTTAGCCTAAGAGACTAGTACATATATTTAGTTGTGATAAAGTTATGAGAGGAAGGATTTAACTCACACAAACCGACAATTAGGAAATGAGGGGATGGTCTAGTCTTTTATTGGGAAACTATATTAGCCGTTATAAATCTAAATTAATGTTGGTCATGACTTGTCTATGTGCAATGACTTACTTATTTCAAGGTGGCATATCATTCTTAGATCTAGGCGTTACTTCTTCCTAGAACATACATACATAAGATCCTGTCACAATATTATATGTCCGCATAAAGCATCCTGTTTACTGATTATAATCTCCTTAGGGAATAAGTAGTGGTGCTCCTATTAAACCCTAGCCTATTAGGACTTTACTCATTTACTGTTTATGGTAATTTATATACTAGTAGTCCACTTGGTCTGAGTCTAAACCCATGGTATAAGAACGTTATTGTTGATTTGATAATCTTAGGGTCACCTGCTGGCCAACTTATTCAAACACCTAAGGTAAGGATAGGTCATTTACTTGTGATCCTATGATTCTAGATATATAAACGCTATGTGGAGAGCTCTCCCGACATCCAAGTCTACTTGGTCCACTTTCTTAGTCTGGTTGAATGGAAGGTGCACATAATTAAACACATAAACAAGTTTTCATTGGAAACATAAGCAATAATCAATGATAAATTAAGCCAATCTGCAAGTCATATACCAAACATTAAATCTTCATTATCACGGCTAACACACAACGGTGTTAGCCGTTAATCATTGAAAAACATACAAGGTCTATAGACGAATCTAACAAGGTAAACTAAACCTATAGGAACGATACCAAAGATTGCACAAGGTTAACTAAACCTGAAGGGAACGATACCAAAGAGCAAACAAGGTAAACTAAACCAGCAACGATACCAAAGATTGAATATCATATATAACGTATGTAAGGCTTACAAGATGTTTTCCTTATGATTGAAGCTCGTTACTAGACCCTTTATTATCCCCTCTTTCTCCCAAGAGTCTGACTTAGTGGTTAAAAATCGATTTAGCTGCTGCTGGAAGTCTTCATTCTGTCTAATATTTGTGCTTAAGGGTTTTCTTATATACTGATGGAATAAGTTCGATACGCCATATTAGACTCCTCCAATACGGCGTATTGGGGAGTTTCTTAGAGTAGGGACCACGTATCATATCTTTTAATATCTTATAGAATATTCATCTCTAAATAGATATATCTTCAATACGACGTATTCATGATTTACCTATACGCCGTATAAGTCTTCAGCCTTCATGTTATTTGGTGAAGTTCAGACATGGATACGCCGTATCTTCCTTTCTGGATACGGTGTATAAGCAGTCAAGGACAGATTCTTTAAATGTCTCCATTTAAGCTCCAAACTATGCGCCTTTGAGCTAATTCTTCACCAAGTGCTCCATAAATACTGCAAAACTAAATATAAGCGATTAAGTACCAATTCTTATAATAATCATATCAAATGAGTTAAGAAACATGGGATAAATGATGCTAATTTGATGTATTGTTTTTTCTTCGTATAGATATGTAAAAAAATCTATGATGAAACTGATTTTAAAGAAAAGTTAAATAAAATTGTATGGAATATGTACATTGGTCCTAATGAGTTTGAGTTTTGGGAATGTGGGAAGTTAATGGAAGAGTTTAAGTTGGAGAATCATAAGTGGTTAACAAAGATGTTTGATATTCGTTCAACTTGGATTCCTGCCTTTTTTATTGACTCTCTGTTATGTGGTTTGATGAGGATGACTTCTAGGTAAGAGAGTGAGAACTCCTTCTCGCATTTTACGAATTCAGGTTAGACTCTTATGGATTTTATGAACTGTTTTGAGACGACGATGGAGAAGCAAAGGCATGTACAAGAAAGAATGGATCACAAGACAATTGATACTGTTCCTAAGCTTAAGACTTTTCTTAAGATTGAAAGTCATGCATCAAAGGTTTACACTCGTTCGATGTTTGAGTTGGTTCAGAGAAAAATATTTGTTGGCTTATTTTATTGCCAAATAGAATTGAAAATTTTGGTTGAAGGATCTAAGGTGTGTATTATCAAATAGAGTCCATATGTTTATGAAATGCAGAATAAGAAGAAGAAGAAACCTCAATCTAAGGATAAAGGGAATGATAAAGCTATAGAAAAAGATCATGTTTATCTGTTTATCAAAAAAGATGGGTTTTATAAGGTATGTTTTTTTTTGAAATATAGTTTCCTGATTTTTATTATGTTTAATCATATATGATATTACACTGCAGTTTTTTTAAATGATCTTTTTTTGGTTTTTTAAGGAGTTGTGGAACGTAGAAGATGGTTCAACTGTTTGTTCATGTTAGCTTTTTATGAGAGTTGGCATTTTATGCAAGCATATTTTTTGTGTCTTTAAGAATGCCAATGTTGAAATGATTCCACAACAATATATCTTGAGGCGTTAGACGAAGAACCTTATACCTGCTGCATTGAGAAACAAAAGAAACAGATATGGTGAGAAGAATGTGGTTGTTGAGGATTATGCGAATAAGGAAACTTCGATTGTTGATTATTATGTGCATTTGCTGAGTTAAGATGAGCGAAGGTTAGGCGCGTTTGTTGAGCAGTTAAAGTCACTAAAGAAACAAGTTGAAGCTGATGGCCCAAATCCTCCTTCAAAGAACAAAACTGATAATTTAGAGCAGCTTATTGGATTTCCAAAGCCAGCTTCTGTCGAGGTTAACAATCCAAGTGTTGGATCGACCAAAGGACGTCGAAAGTTGCGTATCAAAGGAGGAAAAGAGAAAGAAATAGCAAAAAGTTTGAAGGGTAAGAATTCATGTTTATTGTGTGGCGGTGCTGATCATAACAAGAGGACATGTCCAGGAAGGTTTGAAGTTCAAGTTGATGTTGTTCAAAAAGAAGTGTGTTAAGATAAAGGTGTGGCTTAAAAAGAAGTGTGTCAAGATGAAGTTGTTCAAGAAATGGTAGATTTGGCTGAAGACGAAGAAGAGTTGGTTTCAGAAGATGAAGAATTTTGATTCATGAATAAGATGAAGACTTTGTTCAATGCTAAGTTCAGCAAACTATTTGTTTGTGTTTTCTATGTTTTTTTTGCTTTTAATAAGTTTTATCATATGTGATATCATATTGAAATCATATGTCATATTACATTAGGTTACTTTGAGCTACAGATTATCATATGTGGTACTTCTAAAAATACTATTTATATTCGTTTGTTTAATTATATGTTTGGATCTTCTTTGTTAAATTGTTTGTTTTTTATTATAATGTATGATATACTGGTTTTGTTTCTTTTTTATTTTGAGTTATCATATTTTATAGTTGTATTTAACAAGTTTTTAAAAAGCAATCATATTTAATTTCTAAAAGAAATCATATATGATATTACATGTTCTTCTTTTTTATCTATCATCATATTTTTTGTTAAGACAATGAAAATTTGTTTGCATGTTGTAAATGTTATAACACCCAATTAATTATATGATCAATTTGCTCAATCAAAACTGTAACAAAATAGACATTCCAAAATTGCATAATTCAAAATTAACATCCGTAGATGTTTTGGCGTTTTCATTTCATCAAAAAACGTAACTAGTTAGTTGCATTACACAGTCAAAGCCCCAAAATGTGATACAAACTATGGTACCAACAATTGCATTCTAGATTACCAGTTAAAGCCCCAAAATGTGGTAGAAAGTAAGGTACTACCAATGGCATCCTAAACTAAAATCCCAGTAGGGAAGCACTTTCGCTTAGGGAAGGTGGCATGACTCAGCAGTGCTACTCGGAGAAGCACCTCGATGACTAGTTAACTGCTAAGCTCAGAGCAACCACTAAGGGGTTCTCCGGCATACAACGTACCCCTTCCCAGTGGAAAGGATTAACAACTGTTCATAGACTACAAACTAGTACTTAAAAAATGAAAACATAAATTGTATCTAGAACACTTTCCCCAATCAAACGATCATCACATGGCACTTACAACTCTTTCAGAGACTTGTTTTTCTTTCTTTACTCTAATTGCTTCCAAGATCAGTGCCTCCCTTGTATCTTTCTATTTGTTATGGTCTGCAAATTCCTTTGCTTCTTTACTTATGTTTGCACGATGGATGTTAATTTCATGAGTCAGCATCTTTGCAGCGAACCTCATCCTTATATTTATTATATCATATGTATTTCCTTCATCTTCTGTTTTTAATTCCAGGTTCTAATTCCTTGCAGTCTCTCTATTGTAGTGCTTTATGTGTATCATCAAAAAAACTCCACAATCTGTGTCGTTTTCCTTTGTTCCCCATTTAGGCCTTAGGATTGTTGGCTTTTTGTTCAACACATCTGTGGCTCTTGGATGTTGCACTTCTTTAAGATGCATGGAAAACATTGTTTTCTGCAAAAAATAAAAAGAGTTGATATTTTTATTCTCAATCCTCGTATCATATATGATATCATACATTTAAAAATAGTTCATTCCATTTTTATCATACCTGATATCATATAATATATTATCATATATGATATTGATAATATATGATATGATAACATATGATGTTAAAAATAAAATCATACATATAACAGCATTTAGTTGTTTACTAGAAGATCGTACACCTCCTTATACTTTTTTTCATATTCAATCTTTGTTTTCGAGTTGTCAATTATCACTGTAGTGCGCTTCAAGAAGTTGAATACTATGAGGTAGTAGTGTTGATGGGCGATAATCGGAAAGAATGCCTATATAATTGGAAATGTATTTTTTATCAGTCTTAATGCGAAATAATGAAATGTGTTTATAATCAAAGAATAGGTGTAGCAAGTTTCTTACCATTTCTAGATCTTTCATTTTTTTCATTTCAGCGTGTTTCTTGAACTCGCTTTTCATTGTAACAGAAAAGGCTTTATATTGCTTCACTCCATCATACTTCTTTCCATCCGGCTTCTTCCACTTAAACATATATTTTGTCTGTTTACATAGAACAAAATATTTTATGTTTAGAAAACATTATATATATGTAGTTGTTTAGTTTTAAAGGTTTAAGGTAATTACAATCATTCTCGTGTGGAAAAAATTCTTTGTTTTCTTTCCTTCATTGTTTATCCCTTGTTCATGGTTCAAAACTATGCAATAAGTGTCAATGACGTTAGATTCAATTTTTAATGATTGTGCTAATGTCTGCATATAATCTTGGATGGTTGCATTTCCTTCTTTTGTTTCAAAGATGTAGTCGTTAATAAACAAATTTATAATATACATCATATCTGTATATTATGAAGAAATTGAAACGATAAAAAAATATAGAGAGTAAAGGTAATTTAAACTTACAATTCATTTCCTTTCATCGAAAACAAGTAATTTGTGATCATCATTTCATCTGGTACTGTCTTTCCTGTTGTAGCTGTTTTCTTGTTTATGTATGGAGAAACAATAAATCTAGATGGTTTTTTGTCTCTTTTTCTGCCCTTTCTTCTACCTTTGGTTCAGTTTCTTCATCTCATAAACCAAAAGAGAATGATGGTGGAGTTATATCGATAGCATAATTTCTTTTTGGTGTGTTCTTCTTTTTAATATCTTCTTTTGCTTAATTCTCTAACTGTTCACACTGTGAGTCAGTGAACTGTGTATTCCAAAAATCACCCTCGTTATTTTCATCCTTATCAGCATCTTGTGTCTCCTAAACCTTGTTAACGTTATCAGCTTTATCCTGCTTCTCCTTTTCTGTTTCAATTTATTCTTTCTTAGCATTTTCATTCTTATCACCATCTTGTTTTTCCTGAACTGAATCATTCTTCACGTCATTGTTGTTCATCATGTCATTGTCTTTAGTTTCACTGGCATAGTTTTCTTTTTTAAGCTCTGCATTCTGATTGTCAACATCCATTTGAACTATAACATCTTTGTTGTCTCCAGTCATCTTTTCCTCCTTTTTATCGTCTTGATCCTCCCTTCCGTAGTTTTTTACTTCACTTCCTTCTTCTTCTGTTGATTCACTCCCACTTTCTTTTGTCCCTTCACTTCTTTCTTTTTCTTTGTTTTGTTGGTTTTTTTATTTTTACTTTTAGTTTTCTTGTTTGCATCTGCTGTTGGTGCTCCATGATCATCATCGTCATTGTTGTTGTCATTATCTCCATCAGACTTACCCTCGCTATCATCATCCTTAGAAGACTCATAGAGATTGAATTCAGCATCATTAAATACTTGCTTGTACTCCTTGCAAAAATCAATCATTGTTTGGTCCTCTTCAAACTTGGCAACCGCATCTGTCAATGTTCGAACTAGAAGGCTTCTTTCCTCTGAAATTTTTTCCAACTGATGAATGATTTTTTGACAATACTCTTGCCATACAATCAAGGATTAGTCAAAACTATCACAAATATTATTAAAACAAGTTTAGATTTTTATAGCATCATATGTGATATATGCAGGTGAATTATCATATTTGATATATCAAAACTATCATATATGATTATTGCAAAAAGTTTACAATTTTTATACTATCATATATGATATGTTATCATATCATATATTATCAATATCATATACAATAATATATTATAAGTGTCATATATGATATCATATTATCATATATGATATTATTAGTATCATATATGATATCATGTATGATAAAAACGGAATGAACTATTTTTAAATGTATGATAAAAATAGTTGAGATTTTTATTTTCAAACCTAGTATCATATATGATATCACTTTTTTACCTCTTTGTTAGTAAACTAAAAGAATGCAACACTTTTTTACCTCTTTTATTTCTGGTTCTTT
>BQNB010142006.1:6053-17192 GCA_026074375.1 Tanacetum coccineum | reverse complement strand
CTGTCGAATGGTTGATTTCGAATTGTCTGAATGAGGCCTCTATTTATAGGTTTTGAATACTTTACGTCGTAACCTTTTAGGGGTTTACGCCGTAAACTGCTAACGCGTACTTTCCATATTGCAGGCTTAAAAGATGTTACGGCGTAACCAAATGTCCATGTTACGCCGTAATACTGACTTAGATAACTCAGCATTCCATAATAATAATGCTACGGCGTAAACCTTGCGTGTGGTTACGTTGTAATGTCGCTAAATGACGTGTCTTGCCTTGAATAGGTTACGGCGTAACACAATCGTAGGGGTTACGCCTTAACTTCTTGTAAAAATCTGTATTATCTACATTTTTTCATCCATTTCACGTGTTTCTTGTCACATACTTTCATTTTACCTAAAAATAACGAAATAACCGTTCATGTATAGAATTCAAGTATATATAAGACAATTACAAGTATTTTCGTGGGGAAATTGACACTAAAAAGTATCAAATATTTGATGTTATCTAATATCCTCCCACTTGACTTCTGCTTGCCCTCAAGTAGACCTGTTAGAATAGTTTATAAAAAGATTTCTCTGATTTAAGTCAAAGAAATGAATCTATAAAAGACTTATTCTAGAAACATCCAAGCCGAACACCTCACGAAAAGGGGATCAAAGTTCACTCAACTCTCAACTAGTCAAAGTGTTCATTTTTGAGGTGATCACTCAACTGCACAATCATAGCATGTATTCTATCATAAGCTTAAGAAGTACACAAATCTGCACCAGTTAGAGTTAGGTTCTAAACAATTCTTAAATACAACATGTGTGACATAACACAGGTTTATTAGGTGATATAAAAAGTTAAGATAGACATGAGATACACAATTAATTGGTGTTAAGATAGAAACACAAAACAAATAGTCCTATATAATCTAAGGTATCCATAACCGGCTACTGTCCATCCATAGTCTAAGTCTTCGAGTGCGAAAATCTAATCATATCATCAATATAGGTTAGCTAATGATGAGATCTTACGGAGCATGCTAACCCATTCATCACTAGGTGGCTTATAGTTGCACCACCTTTATACTTCAGATGGCTTATACTTGTGCCATGCTCAAAATCACTAGGTGGCTTATAGTTGCACCACCTTTTTACTTAGTTGGTTTTATAACACGTAACCAACATCAGGAGTTATATTACTAGGTGGCTTATAGTTGCACCACATTTTCTCCTTTTTTTACAATACTCCTGTAGTATATAAACATAAAAACATATCTCACCCCACTTGAGATAAACAATTCAACTGTGAAGTGAATATTACTGGGGCGATAGGTCTTCAATGATCATAATAACATTTGACCTTTTGCCTTGGTCAAGGGCATTCGGTTAGGATCTGTATTAGGGTTGCTATATAAGTATATACTTAAAGCTGAACCAATAGACTACAAGGTTGGTTAAAGTGAAATGGTATAACGAAACATATAATATTGGGTGAAAACATAGATTGGCTTAAACAAGGGTGATCTAGGGGTATCTTGCACTAATGATGAGTGCAACAAAAGGGTTTTTATTACGGGAGGTCGACAAATCAGTGTAACAAGTCGATAAACACACACATATAGGCTTATTTGGGTGAGTTCCTAATTGTTGCCTTCTTGAATCATCTATTCCTGCTAATCAATTAGGTCTCAAAATGATGTACAGGCCAAGTTCTAAAGTCTACAATACTACCGACACACTCAATATTTTGGTGTATTTTTTTATAATGAGATGAAAACGGAACATTAGGCTTAAACCTCACCAAGTAATAATAAAGGGTAATGTGCATTCGGCAAAGATTAATTCTAGTTCAGTAAGAAAAATATGTCAAAAATTTTAAAATTGGCACAATTTTTCAAAGAAAACTAGAAAATCAAAGGCAAGAATAAGTCAAGTGATAATTCTACTCCCATCCACCCACTTGTTTTGTAAAATGTCCCTATTGTACATTAAAGAAATGAAATAAACAGGAAGAGTAGAATTTAAACAAGAAACTCCCTAGAGCGCTTTGCTTCTGATCATATGAAACGTAATAAGATGACAAAAAAATCCCCATCTTGAGCAAGCTTAATATCCCTTGTAATCACTAAAACAAACTAATATCATAAAATCGTTCAGATAGAATTATACAAGAAATACAAACCTAACTCACTTTCATAGGAATCACGGTTGCATTTAGCATATGCAACAAACCTTTTAAACCACTTGGTGGCCCAAGTGGATGTGTGAAGTCTCGTGAGGGTTTCTAGAGGACATACCCACAAAGTTTATTTAGATGTACAAGGTTTAGCATTGTATTAAAACTTAATTTAAAAGTTTTGCAGAAAGAGTTTACGGTGTAACTCTGGTGGTTACGCCGTAATCATGTGGTATATATTTTGGAAAAAACCTTAGTTTAATGTTTATGGGGCAACCATTATATGGTTTATGTCGTAATTAGATTGGTTACGGTGTAACCTTTTATGTTATGCCATAACTGCTGCTGAATCAGCAAAGCTAGCACATAATTATGCTTCGAGACAGTCTTGGGAATTACCTCCTAGCTACTAGAACCTTCAAAATAAGGTAAAACATGCAAACCAACTAATATACGAGAAATAAATTTATAGATTAAAAGACTGGTTACTCCCAACAAGCACGTTTGTTTATTAACTAGTCTTTAAGTTAGACTCATGCCCACTCTACGCTTCTGCAAAATATAATATTTCATTTGTGTCATTCATATATGTCCCATATTACTTCTTCAACCTATGTCCATTAACCTTAAACCTAACTTCGTTCTTGCCACATACCTCGACGGTCCCATATGGATATACTTTACTTACCATGTAAGGTCCATACCACCTCGTTCTTAATTTACCTAGAAAGAGTTTTAATCTTGAATTAAAAACTAACACCTCTTCTCCTTCTCGAAATTCTTTATCCATAATTTTAGAATCATGCCACCGTTTAGTCCTCTCTTTATATGCTCGTGAATGTTCGTAAGCTTTAGTTCTCAATTCGTCCAATTGGTTTAACTGAAGGAACCTATGTTTTCCTGCTGCATCTAAATCTACGTTTACTTCTTTGAGGGCCTAATATGCTTTATGCTCCATTTCAAGTGGCAGGTGACATGCTTTCCCGTAAACAGTCCTAAATGGAGTGCTTCCAATGGGTACCTTATATGCCGTCCTGAATGCCCAAAGTGCATCGTCAAGTTTGTCTGCTCATTCCTTCCTGTTCCTTTTACGGTTCTTTCTGATATACGTTTGATGGCCCGATTAGTGTTTTCAGTTTGACCACTAGTCTGAGGATGATATGGAGTAGCAAGTCTATGCGTAACTTCATATTTTTTTAATGTTTTCTCTAGAAGGGAATTACAAAAATATGTCCCACGATCACTTATTAGAGCTTTTAGAATCCTAAATCTAGAAAACAATCTCCGAAGGAATCTAACTACTACTCGAGCGTCGTTAGTGGGTAAAGCTTCGGCCTCAACCCAATTTGAAATGTAATCGACAGCTACGAGGATGTATTTATTATTTTGTGAAGAACAAATGTCGAAAACCTCACTGACGAGAATATTGGTCATGAACATTTGGCTTATGGAGGAGATATTTCCTACCTTTTGACAGGCATCACATTCTCGAACATACGTGGCAGAATCTTTAAAAATGGTTGGCCAATAGAATCCTGATTCGAAAACTATCCTTGCGGTAATATCGGCACCATAATGCCCTCCAGTTGGTCCTGCATGGCAATGTTTGAGGATCTCATGTGATTCCTTACCAAAAACGCATCGCCTTACAATTCATCAGGCATGATTGAGAAAATTATGTCCGTCCATATGTTTATTTCTAACTCAGCCGGGGAATTTCTTTCTTAAATGAAATGTCAAGTATTACGGAACGATTTTTGAGACAAGGAAGTTTGCGTAATATGCATACCAGGGGTCAGTTTCTGCTTCCTTTATATTAATAAACATTAGGTGTTTGCCAGGGAAGGAATCGCGTATAGCATCTTCGTCTAGTTCTTCTAACTCTGGATTTTCTAATCTAGAAAGATGGTCAGCGGCTAGGTTTTTCGACCCCTTTCTATCCTTAATTTCGATAGTAAATTCTTGGAGGAGCAGAACCGCACTCTTATGACCTATTTTTTGCGTCCTATTTTACTAAAAAAGATATTTTAGGGCCGAATGATCGGTGTAGACCACAGTTTTGGACATTATCAAATTGGACCTAAATTTGTCAAAGGCGTACACAACCACTAAGAGCTCTTTTTCAGTGGTAGTATAATGTTCTTGAGCGTCATCCATAGTTTTACTAGCATAATAAATTGGTCAAAAATTTTTATCAATCCGTTGTCCTAAAACAGCCCCCACAGCATAGTCGCTAGCATCGCAAATTAGTTTAAAACCAAGGTCCTAATTTAGGGCAGTAATAACTGGGGCAGTCGTTAGTTTGCTCCTAAGGATGTCAAATGACTCAATGCATTCATCGAAAAACACAAATTTTGTGTCCTTTATTAGTAATTAAGTTATAGGCCGGGCGATTTTCGAGAAATCTTTAATAAATCTTCTATAAAACCCAGCATGTCCCAAAAAACTTCGTATTCCCTTAATATTGGTTGGGTAAGGTAATTTTGTGATTACCTCCACCTTAGTCTTGTCTACCTCTATCCCAGCCTTGGATATCTTATGTCCTAAAACTATTCCTTCTCTAACCATGAAATGGCATTTATCCTAGTTAAGAACTAGGTTAGTTTCTTCACACCTAGCTAGCATCATGGATAAATTATTGAGACAAGAATCGAAGGAATTTCCAAAAACAGAGAAATCATCCATTAAAACTTCCATGAATTCTTGACACATATCATGGAAAATTGATGTCATACACCGTTGGAATGTGGCAGGGGCATTACATAAACCGAAAGGCATCCTCCTATAAGCAAATGTCCCATAAGGACAAGTGAATGTAGTTTTTTCCGCGTCTTCAAGTGCCAAAGTAATTTGGAAGTACCCTGAAAACCCATTAAGAAAGCAATAATATTCATTTCCAGACATTCGTTCCAGCATTTGATCAATGAAGGGTAAAGGAAAATGATATTTTCTTATGGCATCGTTGAGCTTTCTATAGTCAATGCAAACCCTCCATCCATTGACGGTGCGGGTTGGAACAGGTTCATTGTATTCGTTAGTAACAACAGTGACTCCTCCTTTTTTAGAGACCACATGTATCGGGCTTACCCGTGAAGTGTCGGAAATGGCATAGATTAAACCGGCATCGAGAAGCTTTACGATTTTGGCTTTTACTACGTCTTGAACTTTAGGATTTAATCTGCGTTGGGTTTGAACTATAGGTTTAAAATTATCTTGCATCAAAATTTTGTGGGTACAAAAAGATGGGCTAATACCTTTAATATCAGTGACCTTACATGCCAAAGCACTCTTATGTTTTGCAAGAACTCCTAGAAGTAACTCCTTTTCTTGGGCAAATAATAATGAAGAAATAATAACGAGGAATTCTAGATTATTACCAAGAAAAGCATATTCTAAATGGGGAGGTAGGTCTTTAAGTTTGGTGGTAGGTTTCTCATCTTTACATATGTTTGCCGCAAAAAGAGTGGGTTTAATATACCCTTCAGATTCATGTTCTAGATTTTCTAAAATCTGATTAATCAGGTCTTGTTCTCTCCTTTATTATCATCCTAAGACTATGATTGGTAGGCAAGTTTTGTGAATAATAGTTTGAAAAGAAAGAGTCGAATAGGGGGGGGGGTTTCTAGGAAAATTCTTGAACATGGTTAAGAATGGATAGGTCAATTATATCAACAGAGTGGCATGTGTCATCATCTGAAGGTGGAAATCTTAAGGAATTTCAATGTCAAAGTGATGGTTCGTCGCCCCAACTTCAAAAGAGATTTTTTTATTAAAGACATCTATCATGGCATGAGCAGTGGCTAAGAATGGTCTTCCCAAAATAATAGGAATTTTGTGGTCTTCTTTCATATCAAGAACCACAAAGTCAACTGGGAAGACAAACCTGTCGATTTTAGCAATGACATTTTCCGCTATCCCTCTTGGAATTTAAGTTGATTTATCAGCTAATTTGATACACATACGCGTAGGTTTTAATTCACCAATGTTTAATCTTAAGAACATTGAGTATGGCATAAGGCTAATGCTAGCCCAAGGTCTGCTAATACTTTATTGATTCCCCCTTACCCTATAACGCATGGTATAGTAAAACTTCTGGGATCTTTTTCTTTAAGAGGAATCTCGTTTAAAACCACTACTGAGCAACGTTCATTTAATGTGATCTTTGATGATGCATTACCTCTTCCCCTATGCTTAAGGAGATCTTTCATGAATTTAGCATAATTAGGCATTTGTTCTAGAGCTTCGATAAATGGAATACTTATACTGAGTCGCTGAAGATTTTCAAAGAATTTTTGGAATTGTTCCTTTTCCTTTTCCTTTCTTAGTCATCTGGGAGAGGGAGATATTTCAGTGATAATCTTTTTGTTATCAGATGATCCCTCTTTTGTAGATATGTTTTCAGTGGTTTTATTTTGAATGTCATGAATCTCTTCAAGAGGATTCTTAGGTGGGTTATAATTGAGCCCACTCCTAGTGGTTATGGCGTGTGCCAATCCTCTCGGATTTGTCTCTGTGAAGCTCGGGAGGCTTCCAACTCCTCTCCCATTGTATATATTAGCTATTACCCCATGTGCCCTTCCAATAGTTTTTTAATGAAAGTAGCAAGCTTCTTAAAAGGAAACATTTCGCAATTCTTCTTAATCTTCCAAAATAAGCTCTCGTTTTGTTTCTGTTTCCTACAAGATTCTTCAATGAAGGTTCTTAAGGTTTCTTTTGGTTTAGAATTCTTTTCTTCATCTGGAAGTTTATATTTGTGTTGCACCATTCGAACTTCCTCAATAATATTATTCATGTTTTGCTCAAAATTGTTAATTTGACCAAAAACTATGTATAGGTCATTATTTCTAAAGTCTCCTTCCTTATACCAAGATAGTGAATGTCTTGATAATTTGGTAATGGCTTTAATGTAACACCCCTAAATCGGGTCGCAGCGGAATATGGGTCATGAGAGCGTTACTTCATAGATTAATAGCACAAGACATATATAAGAACAACCTCAAAAGAGGTCGTAAACTATACATTGGATTTAAATAATTTTGTTTGTTACAAAAGCCATAGCTTCACTTGTCTCATGAAGTTCAAAAGGTAAAGATACTAGGCACTTAATAAAATATTTCCCCAAAATTGTAATGCTAACCAAAATATTTAATGCATATGACATCCAAAATAACGAGCAACCAATGTCTCCCCTTGTCTTTTACTCATGATCTCCTGAGAAAAATCTGTTAAAACGTCAACAATAGTTGTGTGAATTCATAGGATTTGATAAAAATGTATAATGTAAGACCACAAGATTTCCCAAGTGTATGATAATGCAACAAATGCAAACATCACAAAAATGTAATTACATTTCCCTAAGCTCATGACACTGAAGCTCGACATGTATGAATTGCAATATAAATTGCCTACATTGCCCTTGATGATGTTTTAACCCGCAACATCCCAAATCCGACATGGTATACGTCCGTTGTCTAGAAAACCGGCACAGTGAGCGCTACTCACCCAAACGGGGAGGTCAATCCTAAATAGATCTATTTATAACATTCGCGCTTACTCAGTAATTGACAGTTCATGATAATGGGCTCAGTGGGTTATCGCTACTTAGGCAAACACGTAATCATGATAAAATGTACACTTGCGTCCAATTTGTTAAACAATGCATGTTTCTCACCCCAAAAGTTATAAATCATTGTAATCGTCAAAACATGGGGCTATGAACTCACCTTGAGTGAATGAATCAACAATGTAAATCACAGAATGAAAATGAGTCACGTAAAAGTCCGAATGCAACCTAATTAATTATAGGTCGTATGAGTACTAAGTACTTTGAATAACTAATACCATATATAATTCTGTATAGCTACATCACCATCTAATTATAATTGAGAAATAATATTTATAAAGTTAAAATGTTTATAAATATTACCTTAGTAAAAATGTCGTAACTTTCTCATTTTAAGTTCGTTTTGTACGTTCTTTATGTCTACGGTTTCGTATTCAGAAGATGTATCAAAATATTACATTTTAATATTTTTAACTCATGGGTGAACAATAGTTTTTTTACTGTTCATGATTATTTATAAAATTATTTTTATAAATTTAATTATCGAAATCTTTTAAAAGTCATAACTTATTCGTTTTAATTCTGTTTTTAGTGATTCTTTCGAGCACGTCCTCGTAATTAAAAATTCTATCTAAATAAAATATTTTTCAAAAAGTTTCTGTTATGAATAGTAATTTATTTTTATAAAAGTATTTATTATCGTAAACTTGCAAATGGCGTAACTTCTTCGTTATAGCTCGGATTTTCGAGTTCATTATATGCTTACGATCCTCATAACATGTAGTATTTTAATAAAACATAAAATAAATATCTTATATTTCAAATTTGATCATAAGGTTTTATGATTTTTACAAAGATTGTATAAACTTTAATAAAAGGGTTTTCATGACATATACTTGATAACCTTGTACCAGCTTCTAAATTTACTCATATCAAGTCATACATATTTAGGGTCCTCTAGATTTTGTGTCCATTATTTGTCCAAGAATTTTCCTTTCATTTATTTACTCATAACTTAACAAGTAAACTTTTAAACAATTAATTTATATATACATTTTATAAATTAACCAACACTTGTATAATGTTTATATTTCCATTCCAACATGTTTTTAACATCAATATAACATATGAACAAGTATTTCAAACCATGATCAAGTGTAAAAATCCATTTTGCATCTTAATATATTTCTTAGATGGTGATTTACTATATAAACATTATATACACATAAATCATAATTAAAAAGTGTAAGGGTTTATAGATGACCTTAAATTGATATATGATAAGAACCAACAAGTTCTAAACCCTAGTTTAGAATCAAAACCCAAGCTTCCAAGACTAGAAAACCCTAATTTCCTAAAAACCCTAATCTTGAACTTTCTTGATTAAACCCTTGTAAATGCTAATCCAAGCCTTTAATACACCTTAGAATACCTTAGATATGATACTAGATTACTTGAATACTTGCTAGGAAAATTTGTATGGGTGGTTTGTGTCACACCCCACCAAGGCAGAAACACGAGGCGTAACATTATGGATATCATCACAACACAATGGTGTCAATAATAGAGAATCACTACATGCATAACAATATAAAAAAGGCACGATGTGTCCATGACATACTTAAAACAAAAGAAACGTCATCGTGTACTAGAATGAAAAAGGGGTCTCATCAATCTACAAAGACAATGTTCTCACAAACTGATTAAAAACAATCAAGAATTCAATGCAACAAATATGGAAACAAAACACAAATGGAACTTCCAATGCAGCCTAAATGGTCTCATCTAACCACTTTTAATTAACTTTAAGGGTCTCTCTAGCCACTTTTAATAACTTCAGTATCTTCATAACGCTCACCTGAAAATGATGCTTAAAACGTCAACACAATGGTTGGTGAGAGTCATAGGTTTTACGACACCAATACAAGATTTAAATAAATTACTGTGATTATAAAAACAAAACAAAGCAGGACAAATAAGCTGGCTATTATACATGCTAGCATTCTTGAAACTAAGTATCACAATTGAGACGGAACGTGTCCCCCGATCCAATGCAACAAAAATAGTCATGGAGAGGAATGATGTCCCCAATTCCAGACTCTTGGTACCGTATCCACACAATATCACAAGGAGTTGATCACCTCCAAGGATCTTACCCACAAAGTAGGCGAAGAACTTTGCAACAACATACACATGCAACACATAACATATAATAGCAACTTAAAGTCCATGAGTAACTTGAAACACATAATCACAGTAATCAAAACATACTTTGCATCATTTCCATCCCAAGAAAACATAGTAAAAATGGGACTATGAAACTCACCTGGATACTCAAACGCAGCTTCCAAATCTCTACACGCAACTATACAAATAAATAAACACGGTTACACGCGACCAAGCTAAAAGCTCTAGTCCATGTAACACACATATGATGGATGTCTAAGGGTTTAGTTAACCATCATGGGTCACCCCGACACCATGCCCAACCTTAACCATCTTACTAACACTTTACACTAGCTACTTACAATTAACTCAGAATTACAGAATTTTAGTGTCTCTTTACGTACCCAAAACCCTTACTTAATGACCTTCATAAATTATACCAAAAATCACCCATGTTTATTTATGAGTATATTAACTACCTTGTGATTCCCAAGTATTACTTACATGTGTAACTACCTCAAATAAAATCAAACTTCAAAACTGTCCTAATTCGGATCTGATTGCACACCAAAATATATCACTCTAACTATCATACTTAGACATGCTTTCAGAGGCTAATTTTTACAGGATTATCCATAGACATATGAAACTTAACTACTATATAAGGGCTAAACTTAATTCTACCTTTAAGTATAGGTTTTACCCTCACAAACATGACCTAAATATGACCCGTATTTACTGATCTTACAACTTTTAATGTAACCAACATTTGAATGACTCGCTGAACTTATCAATAGACATAAGATTCATCAAAAATATCATTACCAATAATGAGATAACATTCGAACAAGATGACTCAAAATTCTGCTCAACCCAAAATTCAATTTTATCGCGTTCTAACTCTAACCGAATACATCAATATGATTCTAATTAAACCCTAAACACTTTTAATTAAGTTTAACATCACTAATTTACAGATTTTATGAAACCCTAATTTATCCATCATTTTATTGTTACATGAATTAAAAAGAAAATTAAAACAATTAAAGTTTATGAACATACCTAAAACCTTCGATTAATTAACACGAACCACCATATGGATCTTGAATAATAAAAAAAATCATTTTTTTCCCTGCTCTTGGTTCGACCTATTTTTAAAAAAATAAGGGTGAAAGGTTTGTATTTATAGTGAAGAGAAAAAGATTTAGATAATTACCAAATTAAAATCATAGTTGGACTAAAATTTGTTTTT
>BQNB010142005.1:0-17192 GCA_026074375.1 Tanacetum coccineum | reverse complement strand
TTTCAATCTCCTCTAATTCCTGTTTAATCTTATCCTCATTCTTTTTCCCACTTAGAGCTTTAATTCTCTCTTTCAATTTATGACCGTGTCTTTCTCTTGGGACTAAGCTTTCAATTCATTTAATTCAAACAGTTGATCAAAACTTGGAGCACTTTGATTTGAAACAGAATTGTCCCTTTGAAATTTTTCTTGATTATGTTGAGTATCAACTTCTAAAGAGATGCAATGTTTTTCAAGAGTGGTAAAACTTTTGAACAGTTTATTGTAAATCTCTTTTTCAACAAAATTCTTCTTGTTGAGAACCTCAGTCTCAAGTTTGAGACACTTTTAACATTCATGCTCATTCACAAAAGCAGTATCCACAGAAGAATTCACAATAGTGTTCACTATATCTTTGCTAATAACTTGTTCCAAGAGTCGTTCGTTTTCGTTTAAAACTTGATTCATTTTAACTTCAAATGTTTTTTACTCTAAACGATGTTTTTTTCCACAGCCTGTTCCATTTGATGGAAGACATTTTGGACTTCAGAAAGTTTATCAATCAAATATTGATCGAATGTATTAAATAAGTCCTTCAGAGCTTTTACAAATGGAATTATTTCATCCTTAAAACAAGCTTTTGTATGTTTGAACCCCCACGAGCCTTCAGTGATGGCTGTGGGTGTTGTTCTTTCTTTAACTACCACGTCAAAACCAGCAAGATGGTATTTAAGTTTCTTCAAACTCGTATTTACCATGCTGACTTTAGGAAGTTATTTTGGAACCTCAACTTTGGTGGGTCTACTAGAAAGAGTGGGTTTTGGAGAATTCACAGAATTCTTAGACCAAAAGGCTTGTTCAGAGTAATATTCAGATTTGTGAACAAATCGTGTTTCAAACTTGAGAAAGTTGATTAAGGACAGCATAATCGACTGGTGTTCTGTTTACTTTCTTTTCTAACATCATATGATCCTTTTTTTTAAAGTATTTTTGAACGACTCTCTTCAGTAAGCATTAGGGTCTCCTCGGAGTCAGGAATCAAAATAGCACTATTATTCTTAATGACATTACCATCATAAAGCTTTGGTTCCAACTGTTGAGCTTTCTTTAGATAGAAAGGATTTTGAAAACCTTGAGCTTGTGTTAGGTGGTAGATCTAAAGAAAAACTTGAGGTTTCATCAACATGTGGAATAGTTTTGCAGATTGTATCTCTTTAAAAACAATATTATCTAGTTGTTTGATCTTCTTTTCTAACGCAATTTCCCTATTGATGTTTCTAGATTCTTCTTTCTTAAAATCATTTTTAAGAAGAGTAACCGTTTGCATTAAAGATTCTTTTTCTTTTAAATGTTCTGAAAGAGTTTATTTAAGAAGATTAATCTCTACAGATTGTGCACATGAATCTGAAATGTTATCTTTACTCTTTAAATCAACATAATTACTCCTTCTTTCAACACTTTAACTTGTTCCTTATATCTTTCAAGCTCAGCAGTTAAAGTATAATTGACACTTATTTTCCAGATTATTATCTTGTACAATTAACTACTTGGGTTTTTAGTTGTTCAATCACATATAATATAAGTGCATCTTGTTGTGCAAAGGAGTTAGAATTCTAAACAGCCGCCTATTGTGATTCAATCACATACTAGAATAAGGAATGATATTGCTATCACTAGTTATTTCAGTCTCTGAATGGTTCACAACATTTGACTGTTCAGAAGACGGCATCGCCTGTGCAACTTGATTAATCATATTGTTATCAACATTATCATGATTGTATACCTCGGCGAGAGCATCTGAATCATAATGAGATAAATTTGCCATGAGAGCAACTTTGGCGGTGTTGAGTTCATCACAATCAGAGTCATATACATCCAAATTATCGGCTTGATAAGCTGCATTATGAGTAATGATGGTCTGTGTGGCTTGACCTTCTGTAATTCCTGGATCTGCTAAAAATGCTAGCTCTTCCTCATGTAGAATTTGACCATTTGCTTGAACTTGAACCAGTAACACTTTATCCTTAAACAGTGAATCATCCCATTTCCTTTTCGGTTTAGTGCACTATTTGGACATGTGTCCTTCCCCCTTGCAGTTGTAATAAATACTAGTCCTTTGTTTCCCAGAATTACTTCCACTCGCTCCTGGAGTGTAGGTCCTTGTAGTACCCACAGCAAAAGAAGTTTGTCTCTCATGAACTGGTTGTAAGGTCACTCTCCCATCATTAATGGTAGCTTGTTGCCTAGGGTTTGACAAATTCCTAATATGGTTATTGGTAGTATGATAGCGAGAAGTGACAACAGCAGTCAAGAAAGACATCATATGATTAATGGCATCAATAGGATCATCACCTTTCTAGAACACTAGAACAATTAGACCTGAGTCTAGTTGGGGAAATTCAGTTTGTTGGTTAACTGTGGGAGCATATTCCAATTGAGGGATGGATGATGATTGTTAGGTTCATAAAAAGTGTCGATTATGTAGTTTAGCTATATTTAGTTAATAGTCTTTATTTTGTTTAGAATAAAGTAGCTTGTAATAAGATATATTATGCTAAAAGAAAGAAATAGTTACTTGTAGAGACTGATATGTGAAACTTGTGTGAAATTGAGTGTTTTAGTTAGGTTTTAGGAGTTTGATAAGGAGGAACTAGGGTCATTGATGGGTTTGAAACCAAAGCAAGCAGCATTGAGTTACGTTCATGGATGAACTAACTCATTTCATGAAAGTAATGTCTGTCCCAAGTAAGCATGAAGCTGATCAAGTTAGTTGTATGCAAATCCCGAACCAGTTTGACATCTGTCGCAAATTTGCTCCAAGAGGAGGAAGAGGATTCAAAAACTTGGTGTTACTTGAATTGGTCAGTTTCATATTGTAGATGGTTATGTCATTGAGTAGCAATGAAAATTCAAGTAGAAAACTCACGTAGTGTTTTCCCCATCTTATAAGCATACTTACGAATTCTAAATAAAGCTTACATTCTTTCTTGTTTTCGTCAATGAAGTTCCTTGCATGAGAAGTTGAATTCTTGCCCAAAGTTCCTTGGAGACTTTATGATTGCAAACTAATGCATAGACCTCAGGTGGTAGTCCTTGGAGAATGATATTTGTTGCCTTGATATCACAATCAGCTTGAATTGCTTCCGTAACAGATAACTCAGAATATTTCTTTGGTCTTGTCGCTCTATTTTCTTCAATAGAAGGGCAAATGAGTGGACCATTTTCAACGGATTTAAGAATCATTCTTCCATGTTGTCTATTCATCATATATAGCTCCATTCTGCTTTTCCAAGAATCATACATATCTTTTTCCAACATGGGTGGACGATTGTTAGCACCCGAAAGAATTGCTTTATCCGCAAGAGTCATCATTAAGAAATTTATATGTTAAAAGATTATTATCGGATTGAACGGTGGTAGAAAGAAATTGTGTTTGATTAAGCTGTCCTTTAAGTATTTGATTTCTTGAAACTACAAGGGATTTTACAATTCTTGACAAAATCGGGAAAACAATTTAATGTTTCACGGGATTTTACAAGTCAAAGAAATAAATCGTATAATTTTGAAATTTGAGTTGTTCGGTTTCAATTAAACTTGACTAGTTTGGTTCTCAAAGAAAATTGACTAGTTCGGTTCTCAAATGAAATGACTAGTTCGGTTCTCAAAGAAAATGACTAGTTCGGTTCTCAAAGAAAATGACTAGTTCGGTTCTCAAAGAAAATGACTAGTTCGGTTTCCACTGGAGATGACTAGATCGGTTTGCACTGGAGATGACTAGTTCAGTTTCCACTGGGATGACTAGATCGGTTTGCACTGGAGATGACTAGTTCGGTTTCTACTAGGATGACTAGATCGGTTTACACTGGAGATGACTAGTTCGGTTTCCACTGAAATGACTTGATCGGTTTCAACTGAAAGTGACTAGATCGGTTTCAACTGAAAGTGACTAGATCGGTTTGCACTGAGATTACTAGTTCGGTTTCCACTAGGATGACTAGATCGGTTTGCACTGGAGATGATTAGTTCGGTTTCCACTAAAATGACTAGATCGGTTTCAACTGAAAGTGACTAGATCGGTTTCAACTAAAAGTGACTAGATCGGTTTCAACTGAAAGTGACTAGTTCGGTTTCCACTGAGATGACTAGATCGGTTTTAACTCGAAACCCACTTTTTCAAAACTCAAAAAGACACGTTTTTGACGATTGTTTTCCGAAATTTTTTGTACCAAAAGTGTTACTAAGCCTATAGGGACAAGAAAAATGACAACTTTAAGGTTTTTAAGCCGAAAAATTTAAAATAAAGATTTTGACCTTTATAATGCTAATGAACACAAAATACACAAAACTAAGATATTTTTCTATGAATCTAAGCATATACACCTATATCCAAAGATACTAGATCAAAGCTACCTATGTAGATGATCTTTTAGTGTGTAATTTAAGCATAGAAAAACAAGAAAAAAAAATAAAAAATCATGCGTTTTTTAGAAGAAAAACTTACGAACCAAAAAAAATAAATACAAAATCTAAGCACACCACTCCATGGCTCTTGATACCAATTGAAGACTATTAGTAATCTCTAACAACAAGAATTGGAGAGAGAAAGTAGGAAGGAAGGAAGTATTTTAAAGAGAGAGATAAGAACATGAAATGCATTACTATATGAAAATACAACGAACCAACCACCCAACCACTTTTCCAAAACATGAAGAGGTATTTATATACTTACAATGAACAAGTGGGCTTGGGCTTGCATGGGTTTATCCATGGGCCTTTGCTAACTAACTATGTAAGTTTCCAAAAATTACTTAACGAGCTAACGACTGTTATCTATGGAAGCGACCGACACTTTCATGTTCCTAACAATATTGCACATTGTACAAACATGGTTTTTCCCATTGAGCTTTCTTGAGGTACTCAGGATTTGCAAAACTTATCGAGCATTTACCATTAAAATATGAACTCGGTTTAGGAGTTAGCATAAAAACAATTTGTGCTAACTAACTTGTTTCATAAATAATATTACTTAAAAACTTTACTCGATTTTCCAAAGAAATCTGTTTATCAATGTCTTTGTCTTCTTGTTTTTTAAAATCCTTTTTCAATTGCGCTTTTTCTTTCAGAATTTACGAAATCCTACTTTCAAGTGTTAAGATCTGGTTTACAAGCTTGACATTTTCTTCTTTAACACAAAAGGTTTCATGTGATTGAGTTTTTGAAGATTCATTGTGTAGTCTTTTAGTTTCTACCAGTAAACCAAGAGCTTTTTCACATTCAAGTTTAGTTTTCTCTTTGTCTTTATGGTTTGTTTAATTTTTTTTTACTTCTCAATCTTAGTTTTGCAATAGAAAAGATCTTGTTTTCATTTCTCAAGCTCTTGAGAGAGAGACGTGTCTGCTTTCTTTAATTGCTTGTGTTTCATTTTGTTCTCATCAACATCAAGTTTTAATTTAGCAATTAAAGAAGCAAGCATAACACGCTTATCCTCAGGTTCATTAACATTTTGATCAGCCTTTCTTTCATTATCACACGTATATGATGAATCAAGAATTGACATTTCTATCAGTCTTTTCCACCAAATATGTATCATTAATGGATTCAGGTTGTTTAGAATGCTATGTTTCATTGGTAAACACATTATAGTCATCGTTTGTTTGCACATTTTCTAATGACTCAGCATCATAGGTAGGTCTTGAATTGTCATCAGGAGCATGGAAGACCTCCTAAATCTTTACCATGTACATGTAATGTGCTTCCAGTTATTTTTCATCTGGCTCTTCATTAGTATCATGAAGCCATTCATTCTGCTCTACACTTAGAGGAATACCTTTTAATTCTTGGGTGCATAACATCATTTTCTCCTTGTAATACTCATAATCCTTGACACGTTTTGGTTTTCTAGACTCCTTAGCAAAATGTCCAAACCCTTTTAATTGAAACACTGTATCACAAACTGCTAAACAACTTGATTACCTATAGTTTCCCTATTCCCAGCAACTGTTACTATCCTTTGATTCCTAAACTGCCTAGTCTGTTTTTCATTCCTAGTTCTTGGAGAAGTGTCCACATTTTTGTTTCTGGTGTTTGATGAAGTTATGAGGTTGTTGTTGGTAGGTCTATAGATGTTCTTGAAGTGTTTTGCAATGAGTGCTAAACTTTTCTGCATTTGCTTGTCTCTCTGAGCCTGTTCTTCATCACTGTCCTCTTGAGACACTGACTCAAATTAAGGTAAAGGTGGTTTGACAATCTCTTTGCCTTTGTTTCTTGTAGTAGTATGAATTCTGGTTAATGGTGTTTGTCTTGATAAGTGTGCATGGGTTTTCTAAGGTTTTGGTGATTGAGTATAGTCATAAAGATAATATTGAGTAGCAGCAACAAGTGCGAGTGGATTAGCATTTCTGGCTATTCTTTCAACACGGATTTCATTAACTGCATTTTAATGTTGTTTCAGAATTTCAAAGAGTTTGTGAAATTATATAGTATCCAAGTCTTGGTGTTGCTTGAAAATTGTCTAAAATCTTAACCATTAGTATCCAAATTTGTTTATTTTATTTTTTTCTTTTTACTAATTCGATAGGAATCGAATTAATGAATGTTTTATATTTTTTTATACAAAAATAGCAAAATAACTTCCAAAGGAAGGGTCTTCAAAACTCTACTTCAACGAATATCCTCAAAAATCGTTCACGTCTTCCCCGGCAGCGGCGCCAAAATTTGGTTTAAAACAAATTTATATACGTATAGTATTAATCCCGTGAAAATTCTTCCCAAAATACTTCTCAAACAAGAGAAATATAAGGTAAAAATCTCATTAAAGAAAACACAATATGTATATTTTTATCCGGGAAGTATTGTACTCCTCGGGTCGTGTCCCAACGAAGTCGTGAATTGAGATTTGGTGATAATTTGGATTCGAGTTAAGAATGATAAAGGATTTTTGAACTTTTGATTATACTACAAATATAATAGCATGAACTAAAAACAATTAACTAATACGAAATTTAAATGCACTAAAAGTAAAAACGTGAGCTAAAACTGAAATTTGAAATCTAAGGCACTACTTTTAACAAACTTTTTACCTAAAATTCACAAATTTAAAAAGAAAATTTTAGGAAAAAGAATTGGAATTTTTTAACTATTTTTGAATTTTTTATGAATTTTTAAAGAAAAATGAATTAACTAAAAATAAACTTTTTCTAAAAATTATCACTAAAATTTTACTTTTATTTTTCAAAAATACTAGATTTAAAAAAAGAAAATTATCTCAAAAAGAATTAAAAATTTTCAACTATTTTTCTATTTTCTATGATTTTTTTAAGAAAAAGAAATTCCTAAAACCTATTTTAATTTCTAGAAAATACAAATTAAACTGGAAAAAATAAGGAAAAATGCTTTTTAACTACTTAAAAGGTGCAGAAATTTAATGGAACAAAAAGCCCTAATTTTTATAAACTAATTGAGTCCTAATTTTGTCAATTAAAAACCTAAACCTAATTTTATAAAACTAAAATTAAAAATATAAATCCTATTTTATTTAACCTAAAAAGATAGGGTAGAAAGTGTAAAAGACTAAATTTAAGGGTAGGCGGGGTAACTACTGAAAAGTTACACTCTAATGTAAACGGGTAACCCTGATCTATTAAGAAAATACCAAATAAACCCTGCGATCTAGCTTATTTTTGGCTTATTGAAAAAGTGAATTTCAGCTAAAACTTAAAACTACGAAGTTATAAAGGAGCTTATTCTCTACAACTTTAACAAAGGCACTTGCTACTTTTATCAACTCGATATAGCCTAGAAAATATGCTTTACAATTGTTACAGAAACAAGGCTTTAACTAACTTTTCTAGTTAATGGCTTATTTCTAGCTTATTACTACATGAAAGTGAAAACTAAAAGAAGCTATAAACACCCTAAGATGTGTACTAAGTATATCTAACAAGAAATAAGCTAAGTTTTAACAAGAATAACAAGAAAAATGAAATTAAAAGTTGCAAGTTTCAGCTTATAAAGTTTTTATGCTTTTCATATTAAGCTTAAAAAGCTATATTTTATTCTTAGAAGTGAAAAATTTGCAATATCTATAATCCGAAGGTTATTAAGCAAACTAGATAAATGATTTCTAAAAATTTCTAACTAGAAATAGAAATTCAAAGGTAAAAAGCTTAGAACTCAATTCTGTGCTATGTTCTACTGTTGTAGGTTCAAATTAAGCTAAAACTAAGAGTTTAAAATGAATCTTAAGTGATGGATATGTAAATAAGCTAATGGAAAATATTAAAGATGTAAAAACTAATCTAACTCTTAACTATGAAATCTAAAATTTGTAGCTTTAAAACGATTGAAGCAACAACAACATTAATGTTGCTGTGATTGCTAATGCGGATGCACTTTGCTAAATGCTTCAAATGCAGGGCTAAACTTTTGAAATGAGAACTCTATAATCCTACTTACCAGTGTATTAAACTGTATTACCTATGCTTGAAACTCTAGAACTCCTTAAAATCACTCAACACTAAAGCTTACTGTCATTAAGACTGTCCTGGTGTTTTTTACAACACTATTTTTAAAACTCTCTAAACTTTGTGAATCCACTAACACTATCTTTTAAAACCTGTTCCAAACTTGTTAAAATGAATGAATTCAACTATGTAAGGTCTTTAGATACTAACTTGTTGACTTTTAAAGGTCAAACAAGCCTTTACCAAAATAGTTTTTCAACTAATATCTAAATATTTTGATTAACACTATTTTAACACTAAATCAGCTAAAACTTTCTATCTAATCTACTTATAAAACAAACTATTTAAGCTATTTTAACTCTAAATATAGCATTATTAATTAAGAATATAAGCACTTTCTTCAGCTAGTCTAGATTACTAATTATGACAGATACTAGGAAAAGAGGATCCTAATGGATTCTAGTACAAATATTTGGGAAAAAAAAATGTTATATCCAATACTAATAAGATTATTTAACTAGGTGTCAAACACAAGAATTCAGAATGAATAAGTACAAGGATTAAGTGAGTGTATCACATGAAATGTAGAAGTTAAAACCTGTGAACTTGTAGTCTCTGAACTAGCCACTCTCTCTGAATGAGTGGCTTAAGAACATAAACCTAATTGGCACCTAGCCTCTAAACCTTGAGCTTTAAGCTCAATAAGCTAATATTAGCTTATTACTCCTTGTTGCTTCAAAATTGAATGGAATATGAATTCAAATGAAAGATATTGAACACTAAAGAACTAAGACAGTATATAAAAGCTTTTAACAAGTGTTGGACAACTTTTGAACTTAAGAGAATGTAATAAGCTAAAAACAGCTTATTACAAGCTTATTTGATAAAAACGGCTTATTACTTGAAATTTAAAACACACACACAATTGAACTTGCTTTATTAATGAAGAAGGAAGAGTACAAGTGTAATAACAAAGATTACAACTAATTTGAAGAATTTAAAAACTTAATTGAAAAATCGATGAACAGTTATGAAAGCTAAAAGGAAAATTACAAAGTAAACTTGAAAAAAAACTAACTAACTCTCTTAAACTGAACATTTAAACTTCTATTTATAGAGGGAATCGATGAGAGAATGTAAGCTTGACTCATTGACAGCCGTTGGATCTTTAAACTTGATTTTCAGCCTTTGATCTTGATCGATGAGGTGTTTGAACCAATTAGCTGTTGACACGTGTCTCAAATGACGTGGGGAGGGTTTAATATGAGGTGGCGAGGAGGGTTTGTTAAACGGGGGGTAGGGGGTGGGGGGGTGGGGGTGTGAGTGGGTGAGGGTGAGGGGGGGGAGGGTGGTGTGTTAGAGGGGTGGGGTTGGGGTGGATGCCAGTAGGTGTGGGGGGCCGGTTTGGGGGTGAGAGGGGGGTGAGTTGTTTTATGTTTTTTTTTGTTTGGGAGGGGTGGGGCGGTGGAGGGTTGCAGGTGGGGTGGGGCGTGGTGGGGGGGTGGGGGCTGGGCCGTTGGGCGGAGGTCAGGAGTTTGGTGCTTCTAGGGGGGTGAGGGTCTCATGTCACTCTTGGGTGGGTTAGTTGTTACAGATTGTGTGTAGAGGAGATAGGGAACAGGGTTTTTTCGATGTTGGGTTTGAGGGGATTTTGGCGGGAAAAGTTTGTTGGTGGGAACGGTTTATAAAAGGATTAAGCCGGATGTTTAGTTTGAAATGTTTTGGCTTATTTGTTTAAAAACAGCCCTTGTGTTTCATATGTCTCATTTGTGTGTTAAATCAACTTTTGGTTTTGTCATATTCGGCCCTTGTGGTCTCTATTTCTTTTTTTTCTCCCTTTATAAACAACTTTCATCTTTTTGCAACTTTGGTCCTTTGTCTTTATTTCATCCAAAAGAGCCTTTGAACTTTGAAGACTTGTCAATATTGGTCCTTAGCTTTTATTTTGGAACTTTTTCCTTTCTTTTCTTACTGTATCGGGCTGATCCGGCTTTTGATTGTCTTTCATTCTCCACTCTTGTCTTGTCTTTTCCATTTCTTGTCGGTTTTTGCTCGTTTTTGCTTCCTTTTGTCTTTATTATCCTTTCCTGCACTATAGACACAAAAGCACACATTTTTCTATCCTTTTGGCATTTTCTTGGCTTTTATTTGGCAAAATCCCGGGTAATTTATATATACAATTAAGCATTTATCAACCATTTTGGTTGAAGTTGTTGTAGAAACTGAACATTGAACTGCATGGTGTCAAGCTTCAACTTGTTCCTTACCATTTCATTAATCATTCTGTAAAACCTTGTGTAGTATGACTCAATTGATTCCACGTCCCTTGAAGTAAACTTACCAAATTCCTAATCTAACTTTGTCTTGACATCTTGTCTGTTGATAGACTCTCCTTGTTGCAAGCATTCAATAGCTAGCCATATTTCCCGAGCATTAGAACAAGCATCCCTTATTGATTATATATCATCACGAATTCCATTGAGTATCATATGAATTGGTTTAGCTTCAACATTAATTAACTTTCTATTCTTTAGAGTGTTGTTGATATATGTTTCTTCTCTGACCACACTTGGTTGCCCTAGATTATCACCTTATGTTAGAACTTCTAGAGTGACAAGTTGAGTGAGGATGTAAGGACCCTTTTCAATGCATTGCCTGAGTTGATCTTTGTTATGCTTTGTGTTAATGTATCTCATAAACCGTGAAATCCATTAAGCATAGTTACCTGGTGAAGTTGGTGTGAGTTCTTTTGAACAACAACATTAACGGCGTTATGCATTATGACTGTTGTTTGATGGAGTAGACATGATGAATGATTAAAGTGATGTTTTTGTGAAGTGAAAGTAGTGATGAATCTTAAGTAGATAGTTGGATGTAGATGTTGTTGTTTTATGTGTTGTTGTTTGAAAATCATGATAAAGTTACAAACTTTGGAAGTTATTTATCGTTTAAAGTGAGAAAGTTGTAAACTTTATTGTTTGTTGAGTATATTTTGATTTGAAAAGGACCTAACGGTGAGGGGGGGGGGGGGGGGGGGGGGGAAATACTTGGTCATTAAAGATTGAATTTTGAAATGTATAACAATCGTTAAGTTTTTAACAAACCAAGGACTAATAGTGTAACTTATCTTTTTCGTTAAGGGTTAAAAAACACTGACAATCGTTATAAGAAAGGACAAGGACCAACTATGAGCCTCGTTGCGAGAAGAGGGTAGAAATTCAAAATAGGAGCTAGGGCATGTAACTATGCATGCATCTCAAAACCCTAAGTTCCTGACTCGTTCTACAAGTTAATCCGAGGTCAATAAGACTCGCTTAAACCCTAGTTTGCTAGAACTCGTTCACTTACCTGGTTTACTGGAGTGGAACTCAAGACTCGCTGGTACAACTGATCCTTAGACTCGCTGAGTTGAGCAAATGTTAAGGTTCATTGACACGGAACTTAAACAAGGTTTGCTTGGTTTTAAACGTTCGCTAGACACAACCGAGTGTGAGACTCGCTGACACAACCAAACTTGAGGTTCATTGTCCTTAACACAACCAAGGTTCACTTGGTTTGATCCTTCGCTGGGGCGATCAAAACTTGAGAAGCGATGGGCACAACCGAATTTGAGGTTTAACGGATTAAAAAATATCCAAGATCCGCTCGACACAACAAGCTTCGCTGGATTCACAGATTACCAGGTTCACTTGATGTGTTTTGACCAAGGATTTCTTGGTTTGAATCTAGAGTAGGATTCCTACTCTTTTGTATACTTGTTTCGCTCGTTACAACCTTTTTGAGATTCGCACACAACAAAAAACGATACACACGATTTCAAAAATAACTTTTAATACTTAAAAACTACAAACACACACGTTTTCATAACATAAAAACACAAACCTTAGTAACAATATTCATTCAAAGATGAAAAAGTAAGCATTTTTATTTGTTTTGAAAAGTGACGTGAGGTTTTGGTATGTAGGATCCCTAGATCATTCCATGTATGAAGCACAAGATCAATGGCACAAAGATTAAAACAATGAAGAACTTTTGATTGAAATAAAATAAAAAGTGGTACAACCTTAAGCTGACAAGGTTAAATTGGAAAGATAACTTTCTTCTCTATCTTTTTCCCACTAATTATGACTAAACTTGGATTATTTATACTAAAAGAATTTCATTTGAGGGCATGCTTTTTGGGCTTTTTACTTTTGGCCCTGATTACATAGTAAACATTAAATAATATTTAGTCTTTCGGGAGCTTAGACTTTTGTTTGTAATTCGAGTGACGATAGCTTTTTTTTTGTTTGGGTCCATTTAAGTGAACCTAACAATCTCCCCTAGATGAGGTCATGAGGAAGCTCACTGTGCTTGTTCTTCTGCTCGTTTTTGATAGGGGTACTTCACATGTTGGTTCGGTAATTCCAATCTTTAACACCTTCGATCATGATCTTTGACTGTTTTAAGCTTTTTACTTCTTTGAATTACTTTGTGATCTCCTTTCACTTAGAACTATGCATACGGCTGATCTTTAGGGATCACATGCTCATATCTGTTGGAATCTTTGAAAAGCTTTAGATGATGTCTCTTTTCATCATTTGTAACTTTTTAGAATTTGAAGAAAGGACATTGATTCTCAGAGATTGTGCGGAAGGGCCTTGTATGAAAACTTTTCTTGATTACTTCATATTTGTGGTATGGATATGGAGCATTGTTTGCATACGGAAACTTTGGGTTCGTCATTCGCCATGATATATTCAATTTAGATACCAAATAATACAACATTTTGTATGTAACAATCCTCTTTAATGTGTTCTTGAAAATCATTTTGTGAACTCAAGAAGGGTTTTATAATTTTGAAGGGACAAGTATAGAGATATCAATTGGTTGGTTACGGTTAACCTCTGATTCCGTGAGGATCAATGATTTACAGTTTGAATACTGGCAAACCTGTGATCAGATAAGATTCATTCTATGAAACCTTCTTGACAGGTTTTCGGCAGTGACAAGCTAGTTCATCTAATACTAAGTATCAGATTTACTAATGTTCGCGTTCTTAGACAGATTGTCCGAAGACTAACTCACTACATGGATTTCTACTATTAGAATGGAAAAAGTGCGTCATAAGTTACTATTGCTGTCTATTCCGTATAATTCGTTTTAAGAGTTTTTATTCTTAATACAATTAAGTACCGTAGAAGGCCTGTGGCAAAAATGTGATTTGAAAAACCTTCGTTGTGCTTATGAAATTTGTTTTTGGGAACAAACGAAAGTTTAAATAAGATGCTATTTGATGATGTTTTGAAATATATCCCGAAAGATATGAGTGCCTTGGGAAATCCAAACTTGTACACGTACGTGTAATGGAAAATCTCACTTCACTATGTGGGCGAAGTCGAAGGACCAGGGAGCATTCATACGATTACTAGTGGTTCAATCTTGTGGTACAAAATCTCTCTCCTCTGCATTTATAAGATCACTTTCACGATAAATGAAACCAAAAGATTCTTTGTCATTTATCAAGATTACGGGTGGATTTTTAAAAAGCTTTTGGTACCTTGGTATTTTTGATCATTTTAACAATTATGCTCCCCTACAACATGTGCGTCGATAATGAAAGATGTTTAGCACATGCCATGGATAGGGACTTATCATTTTAGAATCAATAGAATCAGGTTATTTTCCGTTTTTTCCTGATTAGTCAATTCTCTCCCGATCCAATATGTATGAAATGTTGTGAATGGTTTTGATCTACGAATGGACTTTAAAATGTATCAATTCACCCTAAAGTATGAGGTGAGGTTAAATATGCACAAATATTCAAGTGAGTAAATTGAACTAAACATTATAGTTCAAGACCAGAATGATAAATCACTTGTCTGAAGGTGTAGAGAGTTGGTTGTTTCAATCTTTCTCCAATAGAATCCAGGCTACAGTGTGTCCATTTGAACCTGCAAAAACTGTTTGTAAGTTACTGATCTCCCCAAACTCTGACCGTGTTTCTATTTTAAGAGCTATTGTACAGTCTGATTTGGTCATCGAACTTGTTGGATAAAACAAAATTTTTTATGAGAAATGTAGTTCAGGGCTTAGACAGCGTTTTGTCTGTAAAGAAATAATGCACTGAAACGTAACAATAAAATCTTTGGGTTGAAAACCGGTGATCCAGTCTGAAATAATGAAGCCATAGAATTTTTTAAAATTTTTTATTATTTTTTTTTTTTTTTTTTTTTTTTTTTTTTTTTTTTTTTTTTTTTTTTTTTTTTTTTTTTTTTTTTTTACAATTATCAAAATAATCACTGTGAACCTCTTGGTTAACCGGAGACAGATCATCCTGTAGTTCTTCAGAGTTTCTGGTGAACAATTTGTTTAATTCAAGCGTGGGAGTAGATTTGAGAAGCGCTCTTCGGTAAGGCCTTCGTAAAAATGTTCAGCCAGTTGGTATTTTGTCTCCACGGAAATTACAATTCAACAAACTTTCCTTTCAACCTGCTCTTTGATTATGTGTGACGGATATCATGTGCTTGGAGCGTGGAGTGTTGAACACTATTACAGCATAGAGAAATAGACTTTGATTGTCACAAATACATCGGAATTTTGTTGAACGAAATCCATGGTCTCGGAGTTGAGAAAACGCAATCCAGAGGATTTGAGCTACAACATCATCGATAGGGCGATGTAATTCAGCCTCCGTAGTGGAGGATGGCAGTACTTTTCTGCTTTTTGGATGACCAGCTAACAAGCCGATGCCCAAGAAATTGAGCTGAACCAGAAGTACTTCTCCGTGTGTCATGACATCCTGCATAGTCAGCATCTGCAAAAGCTTTTAGTTCAAAGCCGGAGTCCTTCGGATACCACAGACCCATGTGAATGGTTCCTTTTAGGTATCGAAAGATCCGCTTTATAGCAGTAAGGTGCATTTCAGTAGGCTTAGCCTGGTATCGTTGCACACTTAAAACAGAAATACTATGTCAGGTCTAGATGCACTAAGATACATAAGGGAGCCAACATACCACGAAAACGTGTAGGATCCATGAAGCTATCCTCCTAATCTTCATCAAGGTTGGGACGCTTCCGCCTTTGGGTGTCAATGGGTGTGCATGAATCAAAACAAACTTTTTCACTATTTTCCTGCGCATCTTTTGGAATGGTTTGATAAAGATGCCTCTGGGATTTTGGAGAAATTGTATTTAAAAAGAATGACATTTTGTCCAATCATCGACATTTGAAAGTGGAGTTCATTTCAAAAGCAAAGAATTTCAGGCTTTTGGGGGTAGTAGTGGCAAAGATAAATCATCTACATTATATTTGTACCAGTAGAAGATGTTTGCTGTTTTTCTTGTGATGAGTGTATAGGATCGACCACGCTTTTGTAAATCCTGACTTGTTTTAGAAACGCTGGATAGTTTGTATACCATGCACGTGGGCGTGCTTGAGTCCATGGAGAGCTTTCTTGAATCGGTACACATGCGATGGATGCTCTGGAATCTACAAAATCCTTCAGGGTTGACTAACATAGACAACTTCATTCAGTTCGCCGTTGAGGAAGGCGGTTTTCACGTCCATCTGGAAGATGACCATGTTCATACTCGCTGCGTGAGCAATGAAGAGTCTGATCGCTTCTAATCTAGCAACCGGAGCAAATGATTCCTCAAAATCAATACCAGCTTCCTGACGATATCCTTTCGCCACTAACCGAGCTTTGTTCTTCAAGACGTCTCCATATTCATCCAACTTAATTTTGAAAATCCATTTGAGCGGGATGATAAGAATATTATCTGGACAGGGTACAAGTATCCATACATCTAGACGTTCAAACTCATGAATTTCTTCCTGCATAGCCTCAATCCAGCACGAGTGCTCTAAGGCTTGCTTGTAAGTCTTTGGTTCAACATGAGTTAAGAATTCATTGAAGAAACACCACATCGCGTCGGTTTCTAGCTGTTTCCTGGTAGAGACAGGTCGGTCTTTATCCCCAATAATGTTTTCAAGCGGATGTGCTTGAGTCCACTTTTGCACGTGAGGTAATTGGTTGTTGGGAGTAACGTCGATATTGACAGTGTTGGAAGAAGATGCTTCTGAATCGGTTTCAGGAGCAGTATAGGTGTCAAACACATTACTGTCAACATGATCGAACAGTGTTTCAATATCAGAATCACTAGTGTCTGGTAGAGGTATTTGATGAGGCAAGAGGCTTTCAGTAACTGCAGGAGCGCCTTCTGAGATAACTGTTGTGGAAGGTGAACCTATGGCATTCTCGGTTGCCTGAGCAGCGTGAGCATTTACCGGAGGTATCGGAATAGCCGGAGGTGGAATGACCTCATCATCATCAAACCATTGAAACAAATCGTCTACCTGTTTCTTTGTAGGAGGGACACTAGGTGGTTCTGGGTCTTTTACTAGTTCAGAACGGCTGCGTCCTGACTGTAAAGCAGTAAGTTCGAGTTCTGTGCTGTTTGGCACAGAAGTCATTTGTTGAGGTGCGAGGCCTGAACTGGTTTGGACAGACGTCAACCCTTCGGTAAGTTCATCGAAGGCAACATGAACGGTTTCCTGAATCTTGCGCGTTCTTTTGTTGTAGATTCGGTACGCCTTCTTGGTGGGTGCATAGCCAACAAATATACCTATATCTGCTTTCGCCTTGAGTTTACCAACGTCATCGTAGTCATTGGTAGGATAGCACAGGGATCCAAATACTCGGAAGTACTGTAGATTAGGTTTCTTTCCCTTCAGCAGTTCATAATAGGTCTTTCCATGAAGCGTGTGTAC
>BQNB010142004.1:7500-17192 GCA_026074375.1 Tanacetum coccineum | reverse complement strand
GTTTAAAAATCATTTTTCTTAATTTTTAGAACTTAATTTGCTATAATTTAGGATTTTTTTAGATTAAATTAGTTTTTAATTCATAATAATTTCAAAAATAATCAAAGAAAAATATTTTTCTTTTTCCTAAAATTTTCTTTTATCTTATTTTAGCTTTAGAAATTTAGGTTGCATTTTTAAGGTTTAATTTTGTCTTATTTGCTTAATTGTCGCGTTATATTTGTTCCCGTTAATTGCTTTAAGTGTTTAATTGCTTTTGTGTGCTTATTTTATTTGTTGTTTTTATTTAGTAGTTATAGATAATTGAAAATATCTTTTCTCTCATTCAAATCATTATCCGAACATCATTCGAGGTTTCAATTTCACAATCGTTGGGGGAATAACGACCCGGGGATCATACTTCCCGGTATTTTAATACGTATTATATTATATTATATATATATATATATATATATATCTTTTAGAGTGGATTTTCCTTAAGGGAGACTTTGGGAAAGTTCTTAATTGCTCTTTTGGAATATTATATATTTTATATTATTTTATTGTATAGAAATACATGAATCACCTGCTTTGGTGGAGTGCCAATTGGTAAAGCCTTGAGTGCTGGGCAAAAATTATCTAAAGGGGTGTTTAGATGAATGTTTTGGCAGCAGTTTAGGAAATGTAGCCAAGTGGGATGTATACGAGTAACTCCTACCCATGAGTGACACCCAGAAATGGCATAGGTGCTCATGGTGATGGATCTCAGTAAGAACAGGAGTTTTACTCCTCTTCTTGTAATGCCTCCTATAAGAGCCCCTTTTATTTGATCATAGGGTGTGTGTTTGTAGGAGGAAATGTAGCAAGGATAAGAGGTTTCTCCATGGATGCCTAGTTCAGGAGCCATAGTCACGCTGACTAGTGGTTATGACTAAATGAAGGATAGGATAGGTGCTTCTATGGCCCTTTCCTGTTCTTTCAGATATGTTTTAGTGATATGAATCATTTGTTGTCCAAGATTTGTTATCGAGCAATCTATTTTCTGTAAAAAAGGTTTATGGGCATGTCCATATCCTTTTGTAAGTTGTTGTACATCTCTATTGGTAATAGAATTCACATTTTTACCAAAAAAGACATTTTACTAATCTATAAACACATAGCATATATTCGACAGGAATAAATGAAGATAGAACATAGAATGTGTACCTTGTTGTGCTTAAGACCGATTTGGAAGAAATTGAATCCTCATGGGCTTATGAGCAAATAAATGTGCCAACGTTGATTATGAATTATTGCAACATATGTTCCAATCCCAAATTTTTTTTTGAAAAATATATGTTATATGTCATGTTTGCACTATAGTATCATACGAAAGTTATAGAATTAGAGGAGATGAGCTAGAGAGTATTTTTCATCATTTTCAAAGTAGTACTCTGCCTATACTACTTGTTGAAGGGTTTTGAGGCCCATACTACCTTAAGAGGGATCAACCATATAAGGGGTAAGGTAGTATGAAAACTGTTACCCGATGGTATCCTTTCTACGCACTCACGTTTCTGTAGACGTGTCTACAGCGATACATACAAAAGCTGGTTTTCTAAAGCCTAACGCGCACATTCATCAACAAGAAGCAACAGTAATAGCATCTATAATCCGACTTTCATGCAATCATAAGCAAATAGAAAGGAGGGTTTAGCCTCGCATGTTATAATGAAAGCAAGAAGATAAATCAATCACACAACACATAGACATATTGAATGATTAATGATAAATAACATTACTTGAATTCAAACATGGATCAAAGGTAGTACAATAGGGTTTTAAGGCCCTAAAAATGACCTTTAAAGCTGCTACAAAGGCTAGGGTTCGTCTCCTTAAAGTTATACAAAGTTACACACTTAAAACCATAAAATCAGTTTTGTATTTATAGAGATATAATTGCGACGGCGTTGCTTTGTAATCCTGACGTCGTCGCCACGTAGATGGTTCTAGATCCACTTTAAGTTGGCCACAACTTGACACCGTCACTGAATCTCTGACGCCGTCACCATGAATGTCATGATGCCGTTGCTTTATGGTTGCGACGTCGTCTCCAGGCTTTGAGTGAATATTGCTTCATGGTTCTTGGTGTAGAGTCGTGGTCTTGTCCTATTTTTCTCCAAATGAGCCCAAGTCACGTGTATTTCCTCCAAATTCCATCCAAGTGCTAAAAACCTAGAAATAAATTATTAAGCACATAATCTAGGCATATTTGCATGATTTAGGGGGTTAAATGACCCCAAAATAGTGTATAAAATGACACCTCATCAAATATCCCTACACTTGGGATTTGCTTATCCTCAAGGTGAGTACATATAAGGTAGGCTAAGGCGATTTGGGTGTAACGATTGGTTTAAGGGTTGACAATGCTCTTCATTAATAGTCTGGCTTAACCAGAAAATTACGAGAAGAGTGAAAAAGGATAGGCTTGGAGGGTTGTACTAGGGGTATCCTGCACTAAAAATGAGTACATAGAAAGGGTGTGGGATAGTTATATAGTCGATGTGACCATAATAACAATTACAGGTTTAAAACATGGGTTAATTTTAGTGCCTCTTATCTAGCAAATCCTAATACTTACATGCGGCTCGGAATGCATCCCAAAAACAAGTTTTAGAATTTAATATACTACCGGTACACTCATATAATTTAATTCATAATATCAATGCTCTAGAAAAAGGCGACCTGACCATACGTCACATCCGTAACGACTGAATCGGACACATATGACTGCATTCTCGAACCTTAACTCGAGAAAGAAAAGCTAAAGGTTATAAATTATCTTGGTTATCAATTTGGATACCCGAATTCCTAATGATCTAAAGGCGGACTTAACATTTTTGGTGTGGAATTTGGAGGGTTTTTTGTGATGCTATTCATACAATTCCTATCTATGAGAGCTATTAATACTTGGGTTTTCATCGGTATTATGTCATAAAAAAAAATTCAATTTGGGTCAAAATTACCTTTTTATGCTTATGTTTTGATATATTCCCATCATTTTAAGGAACAAAAGCAAATGCAAATGACAGGAATAGTTTTCTAAGGCTTATTTCCCTCTTCACTTTAAGTTGAACATTGTCCCCAAATGTTCTATAGAAGTACACGTATAAACGAATAAAGGGACAAAGAAATTAAGTAAAAAGAAACTTATGTACTCCCATGGTTTGCTTATAATGGAGAAGAGTAACATGGATTAACTGGTTAAATCGTCCTCCAAGAAGTCCTTCCAATGAAAAAACCATCCTTAAGATTTTCTTCCATGTTCTTCTGTCAAATATAACCTATAATCAAAGACAATGACAACTATACCAAGCATAAAATCGGCGGGATAGATAAATATACAATGAGAGTTTAGGGTTTTGACTCTACAAAAGAAGTAAAGATAGGATGAGAGTAATGATATAATTATAGGTTTATGCAGGTTTACAAAAGAATTACAAATTTTAAATATTGCACATTTTATTTTTCAGAAATACTTGAAAAATTCGAATTTTTACATAACTGGAGACGTGACGCCGTCAGGATAAATCTTGACGCCGTCTCCAGCGTCTGTGAAAATTTCTTCTTCGTTTTTAATGAGAAATTTCCTACATGAAATTTTATTAGTCAAATCTAAAGAAAGCACTGCATAAAAACCTGGAATTAATCATAACAATCATATGACTCGAAACTGACGCGAATTAATCTAAACAATTTATTTTAAATGTTTAAATTTGGTTCTTAAAATCGGATATTTCCCCTACACTTATTTTGTTGTAAAATACATTTGATTGCAAATAAAACGAAGTTATAGACAAATAAAGCATGATTACAAAATAATTCAAACATAATAAAACCAAACTATGTGAATTAAAAACCACAAAGACACTCTATTGCCGAGGAAAAATAATCATTGGATTGCCTCCCAAAAAGCATTTTTCTTTATTTAAGAGTCTTGTAGCTAGACTCGAAGTCACACGTCAAGTGTCGTAGAAGTGGTCCAAGTCGATGATTTCCCTTAGACTTTCTCTTTCGGAGAGCTTCCTTGTGGTAGGGATTGATTGTGGGGTTTGGGTAAACTCCTCTCCGTCTGGATCAATAAGTCTAATCTTGGCATGCCATGCTCCATCCCTATTCTTGGGTGGTTTGTTCCAGTTTATTGGGTTGTTAATTAAGTCCTTCGATTCCCACATGTTACTCTTAAGGTTTAGGGTGGGATCCTAAAATTCACCATTCTTCTAAAACACAGGACATCCGTAAAAGGATATTGATCTCAGCATCTTAATAATTTTCCTACTTTCGGGCAAATGGCATTCTAAGAAGTATTTCCTAGCGTAGTAAGGTATTTGTGCGCCTATTCCATCCGAGCTAGGGCGTGGTTTGTATGGTTCCCTTTTTCTAAGCGTGGTCTAATATGGTGCTTCTTCCTCACCTAAATCGACTCCTTTTACACTGAATATTGACCTAGTGATTCCCTCTCCTACTGCTATCTTGGCCATCATACAATCTATAACTGCATTGGCGGTTGCAAGGAATCCTCTCCCTACAAGCAAAGGGGTTTCGAGGTCTTTCTTCATGTCGAATACATAGAAATCATTTAATAGTTTTAGTTTTCCTATGTGGACTTCTACATCTTTAACAATTCCTACGGGGTAAGATTTGGTTCCGTCGGCCAACCCGAAGATGTGGTTAGTCTCTTCCAATAGTCTTATGGTAAGCTTTTTGAAAAGGTAAAGTGGGATTATGTTTACACATGATCCTAAATCAGCTAAGGCGTCGAAAGGCTTTGAGTCCCCTAATCTACAGGGTAGACTGAACTTTCACCTTGGATGAATGCTGATCTGTTTTTGCCTAGTTCTAAACTTTCCACGTATTTATGCAGCAGGGCGTTATAGATTGGAGCGTGAGCTAAGACTTCAAGAACCGGCAGGTTAAGATGCAAATCTTGAAATTCTTCTATAAGAGTTGGTTCGGGTTCTTCCAGGGTGTTGCTTATAGATCTCCATCATGGTCGTTGCAGGCTCGTTTGAGAAATGTATGCATTCATTGGAATGTGACTTGATTGCATTGATGAAGTGGTGGGGTGAGTGAGCATTGGGGATCATTATTGGGTAAGAACGAGCTGTAAGAACTAGGAAGTTGCTCAGTTTAGGGTTCTTTTATCCATGTTCGCTAGGTAGTGCTCCTTCTATTCGATCGGTGATGGCCTTCAACACTGTGTCAATTTTATTAGCCATCTCGCTTTGTTGCTGTTTGAAATCAGCTTCAAACTTAGACAGTCAAGCGTCTTGAGATGCCATAAACTTGAATACCAATCCTTTTAGATTTGAATTATTGTTAATGGCTTCTGAGGATTGATGTTGACAGGGCAGTTCGGGATTGAAACCGTTGGGTTGGAACCCAGTTAGGTAGGTTTAAAATTTTTTTGGGTATTTTGGGGTTTGTTTTGATCTTCACCTAAGGTTTGGGTGACTATTCCATGATGGATTGTAGGTGTCACCAAAATTTGTTTTGTTGGGATAAAAAGTGTTTAACACTTACCTCCCGCTTCGTCGGTACGCGATGATGCATATTTAACAAAGGCTTGTTCGGGATCTTCCATGCAATACTGAGTGTCGTGGGGACCACTACAGATCTCACATGAGGTAGTGATTTTGTTCACTTAAGTAGGTTATGTAGGAGAAAGATGAGCTTCCATCAAGCGTTGGACTTAATTTTCGAGCTCGATTAAACAGCGATCGGATGTACTCGGGACATCTTGAGGCAAAGTGATTTCCTTGAGCGGCTTAGCGAAATCCCTTGGGTCGTTCCAACTTTTGTTGTCATAGAGGGCTAGGTCGTCTAATAATGCCCAGGATTCTTTGGCGTTTCGGTCACGAAGCTTACCACCAGCGGATTGGTCAATGGTTCGTCTTGCGACGGGATTGACATAGTCATAAAAAATTTGGACTTGGAGCCAAAGGTCAATGCCATGATGAGGGACTTTTTGGAGTAAGTCCTTGAAAAGAGTCTATGCTTCTGAGAGAGATTCTCCATGATGTTGTTGGAACATCAGGATATCGTTTCAAAGTTTTGCGGTCCTTCCCGGTAAAAGGAATTGGGCAAGGAAACGAGTAGTAAGATCCTCCCATGAGGTGATGGATCCTGCTGGAAGACGTTCAAGCCAGTTTGCTAGCTTGATCGCGAAGGGAAAATTGAAATAAACGCAGGTCGGCTTTTTCTTTTCCCATATTTTCACCGTCAAGGTCAAGTGAGTCCACAAGTTTTAAAAAATCCTTGAGGTGTTGGTTTGGATCCTCGGACTAAATTCCGTGGAATGAGCATCCATTTTGCACCAACCGAATGGTGTCGGATCGAAGAGGTACCACATTGTTCCCTACAGGGAGCTCAATGGTATTCCTGTAGCCCTCGTGGCTAGGTTTGGAGTAGTCTCCAAGAGTACGGATAGGATTCTCGTCTCCCATGGTGGTTGATAAGAATGGATTATGAAACAGATAACCCAAAGAAAAGATAGACTACAAGAAAGCTAGTATGTGGAAATTAAAGTATCACTTGAAAGGATTCAAGCGAGTGGAACTAGGTTAAACAATGATCATAACCTAACTATTCCCCATGCAGCGGCGCCAAAAACTTGATGCGGTCGTCGTAATGAATTCAACAAGAAGTTTTACAACTCCCTAGGCAGAGTACCTAACCGTTGTAGTAGTAGTATAGGCAAGACTTAGGGGTTGTTATCGTTCTCTAAGGGAATAGCTTGGGAAGGCTTGATCATAGTCTAACATATTTTTAAGGGTTGGAGAGAAGTTTTTTTTTGTATTTTTACTATATTATGAAGCGGTTGTAATCTATGGTTTGAAGAGGTTGGTTTGTATGACTAATAACTAAACAACTAATATCTAATCTACTGGTGATACTTTATTATAATTACATGTATATTAATTAATAATGATTACTTATCAGATTGCTTCTCCTAATCTTGATGCCTCGATCACACTTGTGATGATCTGTGTAAGTATTTCCTAGGTCATGAACGGATTACACGAACCTGCCGTCTATTTAATATTCCATTAAGGCAACGCGCAAGTAAGGTAGTATGAAGACTATTACAAGTCCCCCTAAGAGTATATTTAAATGCTTGTGAAATATCTTTACTAAGAGGGGATCACCCATATCAAGGGGGTAAGGTTACCACCCGTATACGACTGTTTACCAGATGGTATCCTTTCTACGCACCTCCGATTTCCCTAGCCGTCCCCCCCTAAAGAGAGAGAGACCATGATACAAAAAAAAAAAGATGGTTTTCCAAAGGGGGGCCCACTAATGAGCACATTTCATCATACAGAAGCAACAATAATAGGATCAACAATCCGAGCTTTATGCAATTCATATAGCAAATAAAATGGAGGTTGGTTTAGCCTCGCATATAATATTGATAGCAAGAAGGATATAATCGATCTACTCAAAATACACATAGCATATTGATATGTTTAATTGATAAACTAACTCTTATTGAATTAAAACCATGGATCCATTGTAAGTACAATAGTTTTTGAGGCCCTAAAAACGACCTATAAAGCTGCTACAGAGGCTAGGGTTTGTCTCCCCAAAGTTATACAAAGTTACACACTTAAAACCCTAAAATCGATTTTGTATTTATAGAGGTATCGATACGATGGCGTCGCTTTGTTCTCCTGACGCTATCGCCACGTAGATGGTTCTAGATCCACTTTAAGTCGGCTACGTCTTGACGCCATCGCTGAATCTCTGACGCCGTTACCATGAATGTCATAACGCCGTTGCTTTATGGTTGTGATGTCGTCTCCAGGCTCTGAGTGAATAATTCTTCATGGTTCTTGGTGTAGAGTCGTTGTCTTGTCCGTTTCTTCTCCAAATAAGCCCAAGTCACCTGTATTTCCTCCAAATGTCATCCAAGTTGATAATCACCCTTTTTAGGGGTAATTATAATATAATATATAGTATACGTATTCCAAAAGATTCAAATAAATTACTTTTGACCAAAGTAAAATCAAAAATCTCCCGGGTCGTTTCCCAACGAGGCGTGCAATGGAAAGTAGAGAGTCGGTTTGAAAATCATGCTTGAATGCAACAAAGAGTTTGATTGGGTTTTCTAAAACTACGAGAAAAATAATTAAGGCAAACTAAAAATGAAAGTTATAAAAGCTAAAACCCGAAAACGATAACGTGAATCCTAAAAAAAACGTGACTTAAAACCTAAATTATCAAAGTTTTAATCCTAAAATGATTATTTTACTTTTTATAAATCCTAAGTGACTAAAATGCAAGAACAAAGAAAAGTAAACCAAAAACGAAAATACTTTATAGCTTAAAACGCAAAAAACGATAACGGGATCGAAACCCGTTCTTTAAAAAACGAAATTCTACAAATTTAACCCTACGAATGCAAATTTAATTTTCCTAGGTGCTAAACGATAAAATAAAATTTTTAAAAAAAGAATTATATTTTTTTGATTTTTAATAATTTTTTATGAATTAAAAATTGTTTTAATAAGAAAAATTCATTAAAATTATTAAATTAAATGGGAAAAAACTAAATTTTTTATTAAAAGTAGTTTAAAAAGAGTGGATATTAGGAAAATTGAAATGGCCTTAACCTTAATCAAATTAAGATGGAAATCAAGCAAAACAGGCTTATGGGATTTTTGGGCCTTAAAATGACCTTAAAGATTAAATTTTGAAGACGAAGACTAGAATTGGCCCCTATTATGGTGCTCTGTGGTTAGTGTGTTGTGTTAAGGTGGCACGTGTCTTTGAGCTTCTGTGTGTAAAATGGAGGGGATCACAGGGTCGACTCATGTGGCCTCTCTTTTTGGAAATTATTTTTTTTAAATTTCTTTTTGAGACTTGTAAAACACAATAAAATAAACAAGTTAAAAAAAGTGACTTTTTTATAAAACATAAAAATAAGCTGCTATAAGCACTTACAAATGTGACAGATTACTTTTTTTTACACTAAGACTAACAAGCTAAACTGTCCTATTTTTTTAAGCACAATAAGCAAGTAAAAAGACAAATAAGCTAAAACATCTAAAGCCCTAAACCTAATAAGCATGCTACAAACTATTTAAGAAGCCCTAAATAGCAAAAGCACAAAATAAGCAAATAAGCCATTATGGTGAATAATGCTAACAAACAGCCCTAAGGACACTTTTGGGTTAATTTTTAATCACCAATTCAGATCCTTATGGACTAACAGGTCTTATATACTTATAAGCTTATCCAACTAAGCTACAATTAATTTAGCAAATTAAAAAAGTTGTTTGATATAAAGTTAAGCAATGAAAAAGTTAAGGAATAAGTGTGTTCTGGCAGATCATACTTTTTGGTTATCTTACAAGACACAAATTTGCTTATTTGCAGGCCTACTAGCTAGGAAACGATGATAAAAATGGAAATTAAGCAAAAAACAAATATGTACATCTTACAAAGTAACTTATGCAATAAAAATCATGAACTTTAGCTCTACTTTAACTAACTTTAAAACCATGGATTAAAAATTTGACTTTTTTTAAAAAAAACTTTGGAACTTTACTTGTTAGATTTGACTTCAACTTTTAACAGTCAGAAGCTACTTGAATTTGCTCTTATTCCCTTTACTGCATATGGGTCATAAATAGAACACTAACAAAAACCCTTTAAACAAATTTGTTGCC
>BQNB010142004.1:0-2500 GCA_026074375.1 Tanacetum coccineum | reverse complement strand
AAGAGGTGAGCCTCAATATAATCGATTCGTCGTCAATAGGGAAAGAATCGTCATCAATCGAAAGTAGAAATCATCGTTAGAATCGGAGAAACCCTCAAATTGAAATTTTGAAATGTCAAGAGGCAGAGAATTATCACGAAAAGGTACATCACACATATTGTCGGGAATACCCTCGGACTCACTTGGGATTTGGACAAGGTTCTCGACACTAGACTTTATTACTTTGTCCGATTCCGTTGCCAGAATAGTGTCGAGATGCTCATCCTCCATTATGAGAGGAGTCAACGGATCCTTGGTTGATAAAACGGGTGTGATTGCAATGGTATAGTCCTCATCATCATCATCATCATAGTAGACGATAGGACGAATCCAATTCGGAGTATTAATATACTCTGCCAACTCCTCGTGAATATTCTGCACATTCATCGTGTAGTTTTCGAAAATACTTTGAATTCCCTCGGTTGATATTGCTTGTCTTCAAAAGCATGCTCAATTTCAGAAATTGTCTTCCCATGCTAGTGATACAACCTTTGGCGTTTCATAAAAAGAAAATTGATTAAACTTTCTTAAGAAAGTTTACACAGAGTTAATTAGGTTTCTTTTATCTTGCAAAAATTCCAAACTTGTTTTTCTTGAGGAGGTTGATGAACGACGGAATACTACATGGGTTGAGTATTAATGTTAACCACCCGTTCCTCTGCTAGCAATTAGCACAAGTTTTCTCACGAATCGGTTGATGAATGACGGGAAATTATGGGGGTTCAAATTGGTCAAAACCAAAATAATTAGAATCATAACACGGATTAGGTTCGTAATAATTCATCGATTGACATTGAAAAGTCTCGTGAGGACCCCCACAATCTTCACAACAAGGATATTGTTGTGGAAATTTCGGTGAAGTTTGTGGAAAATAATCAAAGTTTTGATTGAAACCAAGGTCCTGATTGTAGACAAACGGGACTTGAGATGGACAATCCTAACCATGATGGGCATCGTTCCCACATAACTCACAAGAGTATGGCACGTATTGGGGTTGTGGAGGTGGGTATGAAAAATCAGGAGGATTATCGAAATAATTCAGAGTTTAATAAACTACGAATCACACCTCCTCCGGCGGGAGGTGGTCCGTCATTACCGGCTCCGTTAACGGCCATGTTAATTTCTTCAAAAGGATTTGGATCAACACGAGTTCTTCGAATTGAACGTTCGGGATCTTCGAGAGGTGGAACAAGATTCCTGGTAGACGATCGAGTGCTCATACACTAAAAAGAAATATAAAAAGAGAAGCTATACTAATTAATTTTTTTGTTTTTTCAAATGTTGATTCACAAAGATTTATTTTAATAACGGACAATGAGATAAGACAACTTAAAGCTAATAATCAACAAGCTTCACGGTAGCTCTCTAAAAGAAAAACGCACAAAGGAGCGGAGGAGCGGGAAAGCGCAAAGCTATTAAAATCCTTCTTCTTTAGGGTCGTAGTTCCTCGGAACAACCCTCCTTATACCCCTCTTATAGTTTGTTTTAACTTTCAAAGGTGAGCCGTACCTCGCAAGTGACACAAAAGGTAAGTTTTTGAATCTTTGGTTTGGGAACTTATTAATGATAATACTCAAAGTTGAGAGTATTATTTGATTGATTCATTTTATTGATATATAAGGACAATTTTTTATGTTTTTGATTTTTTCTTGTCTTATATATATACTAAAAGAAAATGAAAAATATTTTTGTATTTTTGTATTTTTATAAAGAAAGTAACTTCATAAGGAAGGGTCTTCAAAGCACTAATTGTCAAACACAACGACAATCGTCTTACACTCTTCCCCGGCAGCGGCGTCAAAAATTGATTTCTTTCTTTTATAGGTATAAATACAAATAATAATATATAATATTACTACTTATATTAACCAAAGAAAGAAAACCAATGAAATCCTAGTATATGATATTCCCGGGTCGTTTATCCTCAACGAGGAATGCAATGGAAAGTCGAGATTCGGCTTGATATTTGATGTTTGAATGGAACAAGATTTGATGGGATTTGATTTCTAAATCTACGAGAAAAATAAGTAAGGAAAACTAAAAACTAAAGTAATTATAGCTAAATCACTAAAAACGATAACAAGAATAAAAAAAACGTGACTTATAACCTAAATTATCGAAATTTAATCCTAAAACGATTATTTAACTTTTAATAAACCCTAAGTAACTAAAATGCAAGAACAAATAAAGGAAACCCTAAAACGAAAGAAATTAAGGTGAAAAAACAAAGAAAAACAAGAACGGGACCAAATCCCGTTCTTTAAAAATCAAAATTCTAAAAATTTAACCTTACGAGTGCAAATTTAATTTTCCTAGGTCCTATTTGATAAAAGAAAATTTTCAAAAAAAGAATTAGATTTTTTTGATTTTTTAATATTTTTTTATGAATTAAAAACGATTTTAACAAAAATTAAATATAAAAAATACTAAACGATTTATGAAAAATCTAAAAAAATTACAA
>BQNB010142001.1:0-17192 GCA_026074375.1 Tanacetum coccineum | reverse complement strand
TTTTGATGAATTTTCTCTTCCTCGACCTTCGGAAGAATCTAATTCTGAATATTCTGTTGCTACAATCGAGTCTCTCTTTCCATCTCCTATCCCCGTTGAGGATAGTGACTCTCTTATGGAGGAGATCGACTTATTTCTTGCTTCCGATGACTTGATGCCAACGGGCATTGAAATCGTCGACTATGACTCGGAAGGGGATATTCGTTTTCTTGAAGAATTGCTTAGCAATGACTCCCTTCCCCTTCCCGAAAATGCGTCATTTTCTCTTGATCATTTTGATGATCCATCTCTTCCCCATCCTCCTCCGGAACCACCGGATGTTGAGATTTGCTTTAATTTTGAACCCGATGCGGGTGTTGTTACTAAGAAAGTGGTGGGTGACATTTCTGAACATGATATTCTCAGATGATTTGTGTGCTCTTCTTTGTTACGGGAGTAGATAAGAATATCATCAATGAACACTATCATAAATTTATCCAAGTATGGTTTACACATATGATTCATGAGATCCATGAATACAGCAGGCGCGTTAGTTAAACCAAATAGCATAACTTGAAATTCATAAAGTCCATATCTTGTTCTGAAAGCAGTCTTGGGAATATCTTCATCCTTTACTCTTAGTTGATGATAGCCTGATCTTAAGTCAATCTTCGAGTAGACACTCGAACCTTGAAGTTGGTCAAATAACTCATGAATCCTGGGTAATGGGTAACGATTCTTTATGGTCAGTTTATTCAACTCCCGGTAATCGATACACATTTTGCAAGATCCGTCTTTCTTTTTGACAAATAAGACAAGAGCTCCCCAAGGCGAAGTACTTGGTCGGATAAAACCTTGATCTGATAACTCTTAAAGTTGGTTAGATAGTTCCTGTATTTCTGAAGGAGCTAATCTATAGGGTGCTCGGGCTATAGGTGTTGTTCCTGGAATTAAATCGATTTGGAATTCTACTTGGTGAACGAGAGGAAGGCCAGGTAGATCTTCAGGAAAAACTTCTGGGAATTCTCTAACTACCGGGATATCTTCTAGTCATTTCTCGTCTGACTTCTTTTCCATTACTTGGATTACAAAAACTTAACAACCTCGAGATATATACCTTTTGGTTTTTATACAAGATATGAGATTTAGTCGGGTTTTACTTTGGTCAGCTCGGATGATTAAAGTTTCACCATTGATTGGGATGTGGATGACTTTCTCGTCACAGATAATTATAGCATAATACTTGGATAACCAATCCATACCAATGACGAAGTCAAAAATACCGAGTTTGATCGGCATAAGATTAATTTTAAAAGGTTGGTTTAACAAAGTCAGAGTTGCACCCTGAATAACAGTGTTTGTGCTTACTATATTTCTGTCAGCCATTTCGATATTATAAAAGGTATCTATTGTAATGGGTGGAATATTTAGCTTAGAGGCAAGAGATATGGATACGAAGCTTTTATCGGCTCCAGAATCAAATAATACTCTAGCTAGATGTTGGTTTAGAAGGAACATACCCGTGACTACGTTCGGGTCTTGGTGAGCATTCCTATCCCTCAACATGTAGGCTCTTCCCTGGGCATTGTTGTTGGTGGTCTTTCAGCACTGATTTGCATAATGCCCTTTCTCTCCACAGGCATGACAAGTAACTGTCACTGGTAGCAGATTACTTCCAGTGGCTGGCCCTTTGTTTCTGCAGTTCTTGGTCAGATGGCCCACCTTGTTGCAAGTATTACACTTAACAGTGCAAGGTCCTGTGTGATGCAGAGTGCATTTCTTACACAAGGGACGGTTTCTAATATACCCATTGTTTTTAGTTGGAGTGACAGCATAAGACCTGAAGGTTTCCTGTCTTCTGTTCTGTTGTGGTTGTGTCTTCTGTTCTATTGTGGTTGGTGATTATTGTAGCGGTTGTTGGTGTTGGTGTTACGGTAGTTGTTGTTGTTGAAAGTTCTTCTGTCGTCAAACTTTCGTTTGTGATCACTTGATACTTGCACCGGAGTGTGCTTTGTTACCTGATCCATTAGCCTCTGGGCTATGTTAATGGCTTCCTCTAGAGTTTAAGGTTTAGAGGCGGTAACATTCCCTTTAATACTTCGAGGCAATCCCCCGATGAAAACTTCTATCATTTTCTCAGAATCTGGCACCATAGTGGGACACAAGGTTGCCAATTCTTGGAATCTTCTCACATATGCCTTGAGATCATTCCCCTTCACAGTCAGATGGTAAAATTCATCTTCCATCTTCTGGACCTCAGTTCGGGGACAGTACTTCTTTATCAAAAGCTTCTTGAATTCAACCTAGGTAATCTTGTAAGCTTCTTCTATCCCAATAGGTTGGGCAAAAGAATTCCACCAGGATAGAGCTTCTTTAGTTAAAGTACCAGTAGCAAACTTCACCTTGCAGTCTTCGGTATAGTTGCTATGGGAAAACACTAATTCAGTTCGCTTAAACCAGCGGATAAGTCCAACAGCTCCTTCTGAACCTTTGAAGTTGATAGGTTGGCAGCTCATGAACTCTTTGTAGCTACACTTTCTTGCTACAGGAGCTTCTCTTTCTCCGGTGTTCCTATTGGTATTGTCAGCATTTGCCATTGTTGCAGCTTGTGCTTCCAGAGCTGCGGCAACACTGTCAGCAACTAGTTTCTTGATGGCAGCTTGACTCATGGCTGGTGCTTTAGATGTTGATGTCCCTTTAGGAGGCATTTTGACCAACATAAGACAACACTAATAAAATGATCCTTACAAAATTCTTTCTTAAATGTGGTAAGGTTAAAAAATAAAATTGTCACAAGATTGAAATTCTAAATACTCATTTGATATGAATTCTAACAAGTATCTAACTTATTAGTTTATTTTCTAGGGGTTATGGTAAGATTCATAATGATGAAGACGGAGATGAAATATAGGACACAGAATGAATATGAAACGGGATCACCATAAATGAACTTTGCAAGTTCTTTTAATGTATTAATGCAACGTATACCATAAACAAAAGTTTATTCTTTACTTGTGAAAGAAAAGGTTTTTGGTATAGGGTAGTGGTTAGGGGTTTAGAATTTTTGTTATATATTTTAAAGTTTATGTATATATCACTTGTGATATTATACCTAGTGGTTAGGGGTTTAGGGTTTTTGGTATAGGGTTTAGTGGTTAGGGGTTTATAATTTTTGGTATAGGGATTAGTAGTTAAGGGTTTAACCATTATTCTAGTGAGAGAGTAGAGAGAGAAAGTAAAAGTGTAAAACATAATGAAAGTTTAAAATGATACAAAGTCTCAACCCCTTCATGGAAACCTTGGAGGGGTATTTATAGCTCACATGAATGCTAAGTATACAAGAATGTCTATTCTAGTCCCTGCGTGTGGTGCTATTATAAACTATGGTAATTCCCTAAATGTCGTCACATAAAATGAAATCCTAACAATCTTCCCCTAATGGGACGATATACGAAATTACTTACTATATTTTCCTAACAAGTACATATTGATTAAGAACAAGAACTTCAACGAAGCTTCCAATGCTGATGATGTCTTTTGTGGTCTTTGACTTCAAGTCTGCACTCCAACATGGATCACCTTTGTAGTACCTTGTAGGAGAAATATTGTAATAGGCATGAATTAAGTAACCCATACACTTCTGGTTAAGGAGAAGTTTCTAAATTAGCTTTCGCCTAATTCATGCCACATATTCTTTGTTTAGAAGCTTTCAAAGCTTCCCCCAAACTAGCAATCCTCTCTTGACCAGTTTTAAAGCTTTTATTCAAGCTTAGAATAATTAAGTACATAGCGGAATTAGTAGGATACCACATCAAATATTACTGCTCCTGGGACTTATCCTTAACGTTAGAGTAAAAAGCATCCTCAATAATTTGGAAGTAGTAGCTGGGAGAGAAGACATCACTAGTTAACAACCAGTGGTAAATAACATAAGTTATTTAATAATAAATAATAGTTATGTAACTTTACATACTATTCGGGAGAATGTAGTGGCAACGAATACTATCCTTGGATGGAAAAGAAAATATTTATAGATAAGAGTTTCAACCTTGTTAATCTATAACCGTGGCTCTTGCTACCAATCTATAATCACCCCCATTTTTGACATTATAGTAGAGGAAGCTAATCTGGGTATTATTCAAGTACAACAGTCATAATAATAAGAAAACTGACTCAAAAGGAGACGTTTAAAGAAAAATAAGTTATCAATCATTATTTCATTAGAGTTTTTTTTTACAAACAGAGTGTTTAAGCAACCCCCAAATTAATATGCACGAAAAAAAAAAAAAAACCAACATATAGGTTGATAAATCGTAAGCTCAATTAACTCATAAATTACAAAGAACGACACAAAGAGAACGTTACCAAACTTAGTTTTCCATTCATAGAAAATTAAGAAGTGCAAAGTTTGTCCAACATGATCGTAACCAAAACCTAACATACAAGGTTTAAAACCCACAACCATAATTTAAATGTATTTGTGAGGAATGGAACTTCAAAATAGTTTAACAAAATAAAATAGCGCAAGCTCCTCCTCGTGTGCTCCAAGTCTTCAACCTTGATTACCTAAGATAAGACATGCTAAAAAGTCAACGAAACGTTGAGTAAATCCATAGATTTTATATAAATATAAGATAGAACACAAGCATAATTCATCAAGTGACTTGTTGTACGGACAAGCCATATATCAAAATACCATTTCGATTGATGCTCATGAACAATCCGAAACCTTGACTAACAACCATAATATATTATGCAACACAATTTGCCCCAGACAATGGGTATTATTATTGCCTCATACCTACAGTTCTCAATACAAATCGTCCGTTAAAAAGGTGCTTGAAAGAATTCGATTCAGACCTCGAACGGGGTTGTCAAACCCAATAGATCTATTAAATGCACTAGCACTCATCCATTATAGGCAATTGACGGATCTCATGAAATTAAGGGACTCGACAATAGCTAACGCAATGTGACAATAACATATAATGCGTGTCCATCATGACCGAGAAAACAACTTGTGTTCAATTTTCAAAGCAAGCATGTATCTCCCTCGCGGGGGTTTATAAAAACATTTAAAGTTTATAAAGGCGAGGCTATGAACTCACCGTGAATAGAAGATGATCGAGCGAGAAATCAATTAAGAGAAGATATCACCAACTGGAACTAGTCTGCTACCCATAAAAAGAAGTGCCTGCGATATAGTACAAAAAGATATTAAATACTTAAAAATAAATCATATGATCATAAGGTATGTTACCAGAGTATATGCAAGGCTTTTGCGCTTAGGTTTGCTCAAATTATATTTTGACTACAAAAACTTGTTGTGTAACCTGACCTTATCTTTATTTAAGCCTCCCTAAGTTTCGTCCCCCCACAATATCCTTTATTTTACCAATGTGGTACCATATTTTTTAACTTTGAGGACAAGACAGGAAAACCTCAGTTTCCTGATTTTATCCCTGAATAAAGATTCTATATCACCTATTAAACTGTAAAAGGTTATGAACATGAGGTTTTCGCCCATGGAAATACCTTTGAGTCTAGTTTTCAGAATGCTAGGCCTCACCCACTAATTATCTTCTAACTAATGGGAACTAACAGTTTACCCTTAACATAACTCCAAACAGAAAGTTGACTGAATTTCTCTCTTTTATGGTTTCGGCCATAAATCCTATTCTATAATAGATTTTCATGTGAGGACAAATGAAGGTGTTAGATTTATGTGTCTACTACAGGGGAAAACTTTTTATTTCAACATTTTAGTGTAAAAATATAGACTTATACTTGTTTTCCTAACAGTTATCCAGATTCGACTAATTTCGGTAAATCGACCATATCTTACTCATCCGGAGGAGATACGGCTCCATCCAACTCACCACATAATCTACAAATGTTTATCTACCTAAAACATGAATTTTATAGTAAACCACAAGCCAAAAATAATTCGTATTAAGTCCAACAACCTGCTGACTTAAAACAGTCCCCAAAATACTACTTTATCAACACTCATTTTCTTTGAATTAACCTCACCAAAAGTGCATGCAATGCAATGATTTCTTTTTCACACCTCTTAGCAACATAAAACAAATATTTTACAGAATCAAAAACCTAACATGTATGGCTAAAATTCATAAGAAAGCAAGAGTCAACATTGTGGGACTTACAACCAATCAAAGTGCTGGTAAGACCTACTCCACTAGTTTTCTTTTTGCTAGGGCTTTAACCCAAGAGAACACACAAATGACTAATCAAAATGAGCCAATAACTCAGCCCCAACATCATCATTTACCTAAATTATGAACACCTTTACACACTAAAACTAGATTTGCAAGAATTTTTAATAAAATTTACCAAACCCAAAGCAAAGCCAAACTTAACAATTTACACATCTTTACTAGAACACCATATCCATGACATGCATGAACTTTTCACCATAACCTAACAATTTAAATTCTCACCTTATTAAATCAAGGGTTTCTTAGTCTAGAATTAAAGCTCTGTATATGAGGATCAAGGTTATGTAAGAATAACAAGTGATTGGTATAGAAATTTTTGGTGAAATGGGTGTTTGAATAAGAAGGGTGTACAGCAAGAATGAGGAGGAACAAGAGAGATGTAATTTTTTTTACTAAGTTATGAGAGGAGAGTGTGTAGGAATGACTTTTTATGTAATCTATACATGCAATGGTCTAAGACAAGTGTCTTGGACACTTGCCCTCAAGGTGACACGCCACTTATGTGGTGTCCTTACCACATTTTCAGTTTTATTAATAGTTATTTTAATGTTTAGGGTAAAAATTTTAAGATAGGTGGGTAGTTTTGAGGCTAATGGGTATCAACGTAAAATATAACGAAAGTTAAGGCGGAATCACGAAGTAAAAATGAACAAGATAAAAATTGTTCTACATATATCGGGATACTTCTCTGAAAAATTAAATTACGTAGGGTTCCAGACGAATAATAATTTTAAGCATGGGCTCAAAAATAATGTTAAACGACAATTTTAATTAAATTGACCTAAAAGTACTCTAAGATATATTCTATTAAAATTTAGAAATAAAATTTAAAGCTCGGTTTAAGTTGTGACCTGAAATCAGGGGTTTTACACTCCTCCCCTTATAGGAGCGCCGTCCCGGTGCTCGATTCCTCATATTCACGGTACGCTTGCTCACAAATAGATGCGGATATTTTCTCTTGAAGAAATCTTCTTGTTCCCATGTGAACTCTAGGCCTCGCCGTGAGTTCCAACGAACCTTAATGATGGGAATTCGGCTTTGCTTGAGCTGCTTTACTTCCTGATCCATAATTTCAACTGGTTCTTCTATAAAGTGCAGTTTGTCATCGAGTTGAATTTCTTCAAGCGGAATAATCAGATTCTCATCCGCCAAACACTTCTTGAGATTAGAAACATGGAAAGTGTTGTGAATTCCACGGAGCTCATCAGGTAGCTCCAACTTATACGCCACGGGACCGATTCTATCAATGACTTTGAATGGCCCAACATACCGTGGACTCAACTTACCACGCTTTCCAAAACGAATCACCCCCTTCCAAGGGGATACCTTTAACATGACCATATCTCCCACACTAAACTCCATCGGTTTACGCCTCACATCCGCATAACTCTTTTGACGGCTACGGGCTGTCAGTAGGCGGTTCTTGATTTGCACTATCTTTTCCGTTGTTTCTCGTATCATCTCCGGCCCTGTGAGTTGGCTATCTCCAACTTCACTCCAACAAATAGGCGATCTACACTTCCGCCCATAGAGTGCTTCAAATGGTGCGGCCTTGATTCTCGCATGATAACTATTATTATAGGAAAGTTCAACTAAAGGCAAATGTCAGTCCCAACTTTTCCCAAAATTAATCACACATGCTCGCAACATATCTTCTAAAGTCTGAATAGTCCTTTCACTCTGACCATCCATTTCTGGGTGATAAGCCGTGCTCATATTCACATCGGTTCCCAAGGCCTTTTGAAGTGACCTCCAGAATCCAAATGCAAATTGGCTATCTCTGTCCGATATGATTGATACAGGCACCCTTGTCTACAAACAATTTCCTTTAAGTATAACTGAGTTAATTTCTCTATACTATCAGTCTTCTTCATCGGTAGGAAGTGAGCCGACTTAGTTAACCGATCGACGATAACCCAAATTGAATCATAGCCACTCGGGATTCTCAGAAGTCCCAAAACAAAATTCATCATTATCTTTTCCCATTTCCATTCAGGGATTTTGGGTTGTTGGAGTAAACCAGATGGCTTCTGATGCTCAGTCTTTACTTCCGCACACGTCAGACATTTACTAACATAGGTGGCAATATCAGCCTTCGTGTTAGGCCACCAATAAAGCTTCTTCAGATCCTGATACATCTTATCAAACCCAGGGTGAATCGAATATTTTGACTTATGCGACTCGTGCATGATTAGGTCTCTTAATCCGCCGAAAAACGATAACCATACACGCTTATCAAAATATCGTATTCCATCAGAGTGAATCTCGAATATTGGCTTGATTAGCCTTCCTAAATTCTCTACCTTCACGTTTTCCTCCTTCATTACTTTTGTTTTAGCTCGTAATATTCTCTCAGATAAGTCAAGGTAAACTGTCATAACCAAATCTCTAACCCTCAATGGTTTTTCTTTTTCCTTTACTCAATGCATCAGACCACCCACATTGGCTTTTACCGGATGAAGTGGATTTCACAAGCATAGTCGCTCAGAGTCAAGCCAATGGCGATGTCTCATATTGAGCTCTTTTTGGTTCAAAATGTATTGCAGACTTTTGAGGTCTGTAACACAACACACTTTGTCCCGTACAAATAGTGTCTCCACAACCTAAGTGCAAAAATCACAGCCCCCAGCTCTAAATCGTGGGTCATATAATTTTCTTCATGCTTCTTTAATTGACGTAAGGCGTATACCTTCTCCCTTTGCATCAAAACCGCTCCAAAACCTTTGATTGATGCATCGCAGTATACTACAAAGTCCTTCGTCCCTTTCAGCAGACAAATAGGGCGCACTGCATAATTTCTGTTTCAACATCTCAAATGATTCTTCTTCTTCTTCACCTCATTCAAACTTCTTGTTTTTCTGAGTTAGCTTGGTAAGTGGTTTTGAAATCAAAGAAAATCAGGATGAAACCTTCTATAATTATACCAGCCACAATAAGTTCTTACTTCGGTTGGTGTTGTAGGCGCGGCCCAATTCTTAATAGCTTCAATTTTTGAGGGATCAACGTGAACACCTTTGCTATCGATCACATGGCCAAGAAATTGTACATAATCCAACCAGAAGTCACACTTCGAGAACTTGGCGTACAACTGCTCCTTCTTGAGTAACCAAAATAATTTTTAAGTTGTTCTCATGCTCTCCCTTACTCTTGGAGTATATAAGTATGTCATCAATAAATACAATCACGAATTTGTCGAGATACGACTTGCATACTCGATTCATTAAATCCATGAATACCGCAGGAGCATTGGTTAGTCCAAACGGCATCACCTGGAATTCATAATGACCATACCGGATCTGGAATGCGGTGATTAGGATGTCTTCTTCTCTAATGCGGAGTTGGTGATATCCCGATCGCAGATTAATCTTTGAGTACACATAAGAGCCTTGAAGTTGGTCAAATAGGTCATCAATCCTTAGAAGTGGATACCTGTTCTTGACTGTCAACTTGTTCAACTCACGGTAATTGATACACATGCGGAAGGACCCATCCTTCTTCTTAAGAAACAACACTGGAGCTCCCCAGGGCGATGAGCTCGGGCGATAAAATCCTTTCTCTGACAGCTCCTTCAATTGATCAGACATCTCCTTCATTTCCGACGGCGCCAAATGGTAAGGTGCACGTGCAACAGGTGCGGCTCCTGGCACAAGTTCTATTCTGAATTCTACTTGTCGAGGTGGTAGGAGTCCTGGTAGATCATCAGGAAACACCTCGGGAAATTCACATACCACAGGCACATCTTCCAAAAGTCTATCTGATGGTTCTTTCTTAGTTACATGGGCTAAAAACAACTGGCACCTCTCTCCACGTACTTCCTCGCCTTGATACAAGATATCACTTTAAGTCTAGACATTACTTTCATTACCTTTAACTACTAACACTTCGTTCTTAACCGGTATATGCACCTCTTTCTTTCCACAAACAATGACAGCATCGTGCTCTACCAACCAATCCATCCCGATAACAATATCAAAAGTACCAAGTTCTATAGGCATAAGATCGATTTCAAACAGGTGGTTAATTAGTTTTAGGGTGCAACCTCTTAAAACTGTATCTTACTAACTATTCTTCCATCAGCCAATTCAACTTCATAACTAGTATTCAGTCTTACTGTTTAATATATCAAGTAAATGACTAAGACATAGTAACGAAACTCTTTCAGAACCAAATCGAACAACACACTAGCAGAGACGATTGGTTGGAGTAGAAATGTACCCGCAACAAACATTCGGATCCATGACCCTTCTCGCTTCCTGAATTTGAAGCCTACCAGTAGCATTACCACCCTGCAGATTGTTCCTCTTTGGACAATGGTTCTTCGTGTGTGTCCCTTCTCCCCACATCCATAACATGTCATGATCGGCTGCGCATTGGCACCCGGAGTCAACTGCCTTAACTACATTACTGCAACGGGACTCCGTCTTTCCACATTTGTTATATACTATCGTGCAATAGCCAAAGTGATGCTTCATACAACGATTACAGAGGGGTTTGTTTCTAGTATGCCCACCTTGCTCAGCTGGGGCGGTGGTCATTGCCCTAGCATTTCCTTATCTTCTTATTGTTATGCTGGTGATGACGGTGTTAGCCCGGTATTGTTTCGGTGTTGGTGGTGCCACTTTGGTTGTTGTCCGCTTTCCCCCACTACCTTTATTGTTCTCGGCAACTCATTTCAGCATTGTCCTTGAATTTTATGTTCCATTAAAGTATGACATGACGAACAGCTCATGGAGCACAGTGGGCCTTAGAGGAAGGTTTGTTTCCCCTCTTTGATGTTCTCAACAAACCTTAAGTAGAGTCCAACTTTCTTTGTTTCATCGACTGCTTCAGGAACATACTGAAACGCTAACTCATTGAACCGTGAGTGTAAGCAGTGAGATTTGGTATCTCTCAACTTTATCTCCTCAACTCATTTTCCACCTCTAAACCTCTCATCTGGACAGAATTATTCCATCTCATCTTCCTCATACAGTCCATGATTTCCCATTATCCACATCGAGTCCTAATTGTAGGCGACTTGGGAATTCCACCATGTCAAGGCTCGACCTTGGAGGGTGGCAGCAGCAAATTTCACCTTACTCCTTTCAGCACACTCACTGATCCCAAACACACTTTCGGTCTTCTCAAACCAACGACATAATTCTACAGCACCTTCGTTACCATGGAATTGGGTAGGACCACATTTCATAAAGCCAGCAAATGAACATTCCCGAATGGGTGGTGCCCCACCTTGGCCGCCATTTCCACCAGATCCTCCAGCAACATTTAGATTGGTTCTAGCAGCACGATCGGCTTCTAATGCCTTGGCTACCTCATCAGCAACTAGCTTCGAGATTGCAGCAGCAGACATTCCCTTGGGAGGCATGATTCTATTAAGCACAAAGAAAAGTTGGTGAGTACTCATAAAATGGTATAACCACAACTTACACAAACAACATGATCACAACATGAATTAGTAATCAAATCATACAAGGAGTCACAACACTTTAAGTAAAGATCAAAGTAGTCATTAATCATTCATCACAAGATTTAGTACATGGTTGTATTGTTCACAAAATTTGACATATGTCATTACAATCATGATTACTAATTCTACTAACCGATAAGTCAGTTTAGCGATCAAAATGACAAGATAAAGAAACTACAAATGATGCTAAACTACTGTGAGTCACGTAGGGATCCACGTGGCTCAAAGGTCTGTGGGTCTCTTGGTGCGGTGATGTCATCATCGTCATCCTCTCGAGCGGCCATAGCAGCATCCCTATCCATGACATAGGGGTCATCCGCACGTGGGGCAGAAGCAGTGTAAATAGGAGACTCTTCCTAAAATCGCAAATGCGCGGGTAATCTTCCTCTAACCCCAGCCTCCCATTGGCTCAAAAGCTCGGCCCGACGATTTTGCTCCTTTAACTCCTTAAACTGCCTACTCAGGTCCAGTACAAACTTCTTCATCTTTGAGTGGTCAGATCTATTCTCTTTTACTGCCGTATCCAAAGTTGTGATATCATACTCGTGGCGGTTCATACAAAACTCATCCTCCTTGAATTTCTTTGCCATCTTCCTCTCTGTCTTGTACCTATCAAACATTTGCTTCTCTAGCTTCTTTGTTCTCCCATGAACACTCTCCAAATCACTAGTCTTGGGACCAGGCGCAAAAACCTTAGAATTACCATCAAGGAGATATCGGGTAGATGAACTCTCTCCCACATGAAAGTTATGGCCAAACTGAATAACGGGTGGTATTGGCTCATCATCAGCATCAACAATAGGAACTACAGGTGGTGCAAACTCAGTTTCCTCGTCAGACGTAGGAGGTGGTCGGTTAAGAGGATCGACCTCCTCATATGCATTAATTACCTCTGCCTCATCCTCATTATCATTCACACCATCGTCCTCATCCTCCTCATCCATCTCCATTTCCTCATCATCCTTATCTTCCACCCCATCTTCTCCTACCTCCTCATCATCATCCTCGATTAGCCACCCATTCATGTTTCCTGAGGGTTGGGGCTTCATGTGAAGAGCAAACTTATCCATATTGTTTTGTTCAAGAATAATTTGCTCAATTGGTTCCTCTTCTTGGTCTTTATCCGGGTCTTCCTCTTCGTCATCCTCCATATCATCGTTACCAACATACCCCTCAGGTTGAGCGGGTGCATGGTAGAGAATAAATAGGACAGGTTCCGGGGTTAAACCGGCGTCATCTCAGCAAATCTGTAGTGGGTGTTGGGAAGGTAAGTCGCCATGAAATTACCGCAATCACGCGAAATAAATAAATAGACGGTCACTACATATATAAGACTTTAGCAAGTGGTAAATAACATAAGTTATTTATATAATAGTATAATAGTTATGTACTTTACATACTATTCGGGAGATGTAGTGGCACGAAGGACTTTCTTGGATGGAAAAAGAAAAGTAGTTATAGTTAAGGTTTCAACCTTGTTATCTATAACCGTGGCTCTTGATACCAATCTATAACACCCCCATTTTTGACATATAGTAGAGGAAGCTAATCTGGGGTATTATTTCATAGTACAACAGTCATAATAATAGAAAACGACTCAAAAGAGACGTTTAAAAAAAATAAGTTATCAATCATTATTTCATCAGAGTTTTTACAAACAGAGTTTAACACCCCCAATTTAATATGCAGCGGAACCAACATTTAGGTGTTAAATCATAGCTCAATTACACATAAATTACAAAGAACGACTCAAAAGAGACGTTACAAAACTTAGTTCCATTCATAGAAATTAAGAGTGCAAAAGTTGTCCAACATGATCGTAACCAAAACCAACATACAAGTTTTAAAACCACAACCATAATTTAAATGTATTTGTGAGGAATGGAACTTCAAAATAGTTTAACAAAATAAAATAGCGCAAGCTCCTCCTCGTGTGCTCCAAGTCTTCAACCTTGATTACCTAAGATAAGACATGCTAAAAAGTCAACGAAACGTTGAGTAAATCCATAGATTTTATATAAATATAAGATAGAACACAAGCATAATTCATCAAGTGACTTGTTGTACGGACAAGCCATATATCAAATTCCATTTCATTGAGCTCATGACATCGAAACCTTGACAACAACGCATAATTTGTATGCAACATAATTGCCCCAGTACTAGGTATTATTGCCTCATACCTACGATTCTCAATACAAATCGTCCGTTAAAAAGGTGCTTGAAAGAATTCGATTCAGACCTCGAACGGGGTTGTCAAACCCAATAGATCTATTAAATGCACTAGCACTCATCCATTATAGGCAATTGACGGTTCATGAAATTAGGGACTTCGACAATAGCTACTCAATGACAATAACATATAATCGGGTCCAGCATACCAAAAACAACTTGTGTTCAATTTTTCAAAGCAAGCATGTATCTCCCTCGCGGGGGTTTATAAAAACATTTAAAGTTTATAAAGGCGAGGCTATGAACTCACCGTGAATAGAAGATGATCGAGAGAGAAATCAATTAAGAGAAGAAGCACCAACGATCTAGTCGCGACCTAAAAGAAGTGACGCGATTTAGTACGAAAAAGAGATTAATACGTAAAAATAAATCATATGATCATAAGTCAATGTTTACCAAGTTATGCTTGGCTTTGCACTATAGGTTTTTGCACAATTAGATTTACTCAAAAACTTGTGTGTAACCTGACCTTATATGTATTTAAGCCTCCACTAAGTTTCGTCCCCAAATTCTTATTTTTCCAATGTGTACCATATGTTTTTAGACTTTGAGACTAGACGTAAGAACTTAGATTCTGATTTTGACCTGACTTGATGGGTCCATATCTACTAATCCGTAAAGGCTATGAATATGAGGTTTTCACCCCTGGAAAGATCTTAGAGTCTAGTTTCCAGAACATTAAGCCAATCAATCAAACCATTTGCCAATCCACGGGAAAATGGTTTTTACTGACCATAACTCAAAACAGAAAGTTGACTGAATTTCTATCGTTTACGGTTTCGGCCATAAATCCTATTCTATAATAGCTTTTCATGTGAGGCCAAATGGAGGTGTTAGATTTATGTGTCTACTACAGGAATCAACTTTTTATTTCAACATTTTAGTGTAAAAATATAGACTTATACTTGTTTTCCAAACAGTTATCCAGATTCGACTAATTTCGGTAAATCGGCCATATCTCACTCATCCGGAGGAGATACGGCTCCATCCAACTCACCACATAATCTACAAATGTTTATCTACCTAAAACATGAATTGTACAGTAGACCACAAGCCAAAAATAATTCGTACTAAGGCCAACAACCTGCTGACTTAAAACAGTCCCCATAATACTACTTTATCAACACTCATTTTCTTTAAATTAACCTCACCAAAAGTGCATGCAATGATTTCTTTTTCACACCTCTTAGCAACATAAAAAAAATATTTTACAGAATCAAAAACCTAACATGTATGGCTAAAATTCATAAGAAAAGCAGATCTACATGTGGACTTACAACCAAATAAAGTGACTAGTAGACCTCCTCCCACGATTTTCTTTTTGCTAGGGCTTTAACCAAGAGTACACACAAATGACTATCAAAATAGTCAATAACTCAGACCCAACATCATCATTTACCCAAATTATGAACACCTTTACACACTAAAACTAGATTTGCAAGAATTTTCAATAAAAAATTACCAAAACCAAAAGCAAACCAAGCTAACAATTTACAAATCTTACTAGAACACCATAAGCCATGACATGCATGAACTTTTCACCATAACCTAACAATTTAACTTCTCACCTTATTAAATCAAGGGTTTTTTGGTCTAGAATTGAAGTTCTAAATATGAGGATCAAGGTTATGTAAGAATAACAAGAGATTGGTATAGAAATTTTTGGTGAAATGGGTGTTGAATGAGAAAGGTGTACGGCAAGAATGAGGAGGAACAAGAAGATTAATTTTTTAATCAAGTTATGAGAGAGGTGTGGAGGAATTGCTTTTATGTAATCTATACATGCAATGGTCTAAGACAAGTGTCTTAGACACTTGCCCTCAAGGTGACACGCCACTTATGTGGTGTCCTTACCACATTTTTAGTTTTATTAATAGTAATTTTAATGTTTAGGGTATAAATTTTAAGATAGGTGGGTAGTTTTGAGGCTAATAGTTTTGAGGCTAACGGGTATTAACGTAAAATATAATGAGAGTTAAGGCGGAATCACGAAGTAAAAACGAACTAGATAAAAATAGGTCTACATCATTCGGAGAACTTTACTGGAAAATTAATTACTTAGGGTATGAGACAGATATTAATCCTAAGCATGGATCATAAATAATTAAAACGACTATTTTAATAAAAATCGATTAAAATGCAAAAATTAAATTCTTTAAAATTTATAAAATATATATGAGATTAGAAATAGTAGTGACCTTAAATACGGGGTTTTACATCCTCCCGTCCTTATGGAAGCGCCGTCCTGGCACTCTATTCCTCTTACTCGTCTTCTTCGTGTTCGTGAAAAGATGCGGATACTTATTCTTAAAGAAATCTTCCCGTTCTAACGAACTTTAATGATGGGAATACGGCTTTGCTTGAGTTGCTTTACTTCACGATCCATAATCTTAATTGGTTCTTCTATAAAGTGCAATTTGTCATCGAGTTGAATTTCTTCAAGCGGTATAATCAGATTTTCATCCGCCAAACACTTCTTGAGATCAGAAACATGGAAAGTGTTGTGAATTCCACGGAGTTCATCGGGTAACTCCAACTTATATGCCACGAGACCAACTCTTTCAATAATCTTGAATGGCCCAACATACCTTGGACTTAACTTACCACGCTTACCAAAATGAGTCACACCCTTCCAAGGAGATACCTTTAACATAACCATGTCTCCTACACTAAACTCCATCGGTTTACGCCTAACATCCGCATAACTCTTTTGACGGCTGCGAGCTGTCAGTAGGCGGTTCTTTATTTGTATTATCTTTTCCATCGTTTCTCGAATCATTTCTGGCCCTGTGAGTTGGCTATCTCCAACCTCACTCCAACAAATAGGCGATCTATACTTTCGCCCATAAAGTGCTTCGAATGGTGCGGCCTTGGTGCTCGCATGGTAACTATTATTATAGGAAAACTCGACTAGAGGCAAATGTCGATCCCAACTATTACCAAAGTCAATCACACATGCTCGCAACATATCTTCCAAAGTTTGGATCATTCTTTCACTCTGACCATCCGTCTCTGGGTGGTAGGTCGTGCTCATATTCACATCGGTTCCCAAATACTTTTGAAGTGATTTCTAGAATCCAGATGCAAATCGGCTATCTCTGTCCGATATGATTAATACAGGCACCCCGTATCTACAAACAATTTCCTTTAAGTATAACTGAGTTAATTTCTCCATACTATCAGTCTTCTTCATCGGTAGGAAGTGAGCCGACTTAGTTAACCGATCAACAATAACCCAAATTGAATCGTAGCCACTCGGGGTTCTTGAAAGTCCC
>BQNB010142000.1:0-17193 GCA_026074375.1 Tanacetum coccineum | reverse complement strand
GGTATTTGGTCAAAAAGGGATGAAAAATAATGTTTTACCCGTTACTGTTTAGGTTGGTCCCCTTAATTAGGGGTCCTTCCCCTTAAAATTAAGGGGGTCACCCTTTATGAATTAAGGGGGCCGCCTACTGCCATTTCCCAGATTTTCCAAAAATCGATTTTTCTTAAAATTTTGTGTGAGGGTTTCTGTTTTGGTGGTTGATTTGCAGCAAGTCCATCCTTTTATGGCAATTAAGATTTTTTTTAGCACATAGCAAGCAAGCATTCAACATTCTACATATATGACAAGTTGTAAGATAAAACTATTTCACATAATGTTGGCATATAATCATATATGAATTGAAGATCAAAAGAGTGAAGAGCATATAAAATAGTGACTAAATATAATGCACAAGGAATTTTTTTTGTCAAGGGGATTAAGTGAAAAACTGAACCGAACTTTTGTGCAAATACTAGTGTGTGCCTAAGTACGACAAATGTAGAGTAGCGATTATTTCAACACTAAGACATATAAAACCTAAAAAATAATCCAAGTACCGATTTAATTTTGCTCAATCAGGATTGTTAAAATAATATATATTAGATTATATACTTTTGACAACAAGTAAGAGAACATTATGTATATGTGAAAAATATTTTTAGCATATCTCAACAATATATGAAAATTAATTTTTATGTACTCCTAGTTGTGAGAAAAACTTTTTAGAAAGTAATAAATTGGGACTATTATATATATGTATAATGAGATATGCATTTAGATAGAAGAATTAGTAAAAGTTTGCTTATAAACTTTTCCTAATCTTGTGTTTTTGTGTAAAATAGAAACCTAGACACAGAGAGAAAAAAGAAAAAAAATTGTCAGTCAGGTGGGTGGTCCCCTTAAAATTAAGGGGGCCGCCCTTTATGAATTAAGGGGGCCACCACTTGTTGAGAAAATTTTTTCTCAGATTTTTGACAAATGATTCATTGATGATTATTATTTCTTTATTATGCCAAAAACTTAATCAATTTGTGTTAGGAATTATTGTAAATAGACTTAAGTCTGGTAGTTATAGAGTTAAGTCTGGTAGACATAGTTAAGTCTGCCAAGAATATCGGCTATGTTGTCTTCCGATGAGACCTTTTCTATAGAGATATTCCTTTTTGAACATTATCGCGAAGTAAGTGATGGCGAATCTAATGTGTTTTGTTGTGAGGTTTGAAACGGGATTTTACTTAGTCTAAAGCCCATTTGTTAATCAACAATTATTAATGATGTTCGTCTACCTAACGCCATAGTCTATGTGAGCTTGTTTCATCCATAGAGCTGTTGACATGTCTGTTTTCGGCGCTTACATATTCGCTTTCGGTTGTGGAGATGGCAAGAGCGGTTGCTTCTTCGAAATCCAAGATGTTAGGCAATATCCCATAAACGTGCAAACACCACTATTGCTCTTGCGATCTACGTAATCTTCCGCATGATCGAATCGCGTACACTATTGTTTCTATGTCATGATCTTAGTATACCATAATACTTAATGCGTAGTGCCTTTAATGTTATCGGAAGATACGTTTAACCTCTTCTAGGTGAGAGGTTTTTGGGTCCTCTTGAAAGCGTGCACAAAGGGCAAACACTAAACATTGATATCGGGTCTACTTGCATTAAGTATATAAAATACCTATCATGCCTCTATATTTGGTATTAATCTACGGTCTCACCTTCTTCATCTCTCGTTTGAGTTTGTTCGTAGCACTAGGGGTTTTTATTGGCTTAAGTCTTCTAGTACAAATTTCTAAGCATTTCCTTAATATATTTTGATTGAGTAAAAAAGATTCCATCATCTAATTGGTTTATTTGTAATCTTAGTCCCCATCATACTCATTTCAAACTCATATGCATGATCTTGGCAAAGTCATCCAACACATTTCTTGACATGTTGATCCGAAGATAATGGCATCAATATATATTTGGACCATAATGAGGTTGGAGTCTTTTCTTTTTAGTGAAGAGTGTGTAGTCAATTGAAGAGGATAAGGTGTCTTTGGTGGATGGAGTTTTAGAGGGATGGCATTTGGAGCACTAGAGATGATTCATGAAGCTTGGGTGATGGGGTTATAGGTTATACATTTGTCAAGTCATGAAGAGTTGTTTTTGGTAGTATGATGGTGAATTTTGGTTTCTTTGATGGTTTGGAACATGGAAGCTTTTGGTGAAGCCATAGAGATTGATAATGGTTAGTGTATGATGAGGAAGATGATGTGTTGGTGATGATCATTTGGAAAGGATTTTGTTGCATCCATAGTGGTTTAATCCTTTTTTTTTTCCCGATGCATAAGCTAATCCGACTTCTATGTTAATTATTTCCACGAACTCATTTTTCTTCGTCTACATGAGTTCGTAGGCCATAGAAGATTTCCTTTTTAGTGGTTCAATAGATAATCAATGTGAAAGAATGATTCCATAATGAACAATTTTTTAAAAACTAGAATCAACATATGGCATTTCTAGTGACTACCATATTTTCTATTATCACTATTACTAAGTATATTCATTACCAATCTATAATTTACATAATTAGAGAGTGCGACTTACCTTGCCTTCAAGAGGAAATTTACTTTAAATCTTCAAGGTAGGAAGCTTTAGGATCGAGGATTTATGAAAATCTATATGAGCTCTTCAATTGTTTGACGAAGGCCAAAGGATACTTGTAGATGATTACTCGAAGATATGAAGATTTAGCCATTGTTCCCTTCGTTTTATGGTGTCGAAGTTATTGTTTACGAACATACATGTTTTGCTTTAATTTAAAATATGCACGGTGAACGTCTTCCACAGTGAGTAAATCTTAGTTGGTGTGGATGATTCCCACATTGTGTGATTAGTGTTAGGAGTTAATTTGGTCTACCTTGATTCTCCTAGGTGGAGGGGTTTTGGAACGAGGATTGAGTTTTCTTTTCTTCTCGGAGGAGGTGTTTTAGACCTCATTGTGGTTTATTTAAATCCGATTCCGAAGTTTTAAGAAGGTTTGTAAAACGTTTTACCTCCATTCATTACTTGCAATAAGAAAATTTTTTTTTTTTTTTTAGTATTGTTTATTAGTATAAATGTTTGGTTTTGAGTTTGGGGTTTGATTCTATCTATTTTTTCTTATCGGATCTCGGACTTCTTGACGGATATCCCCCACCCACTACAAGTTACTTGTTTGGTTTCGCAGGTGACCCTTTGGTAAAATTAAATCCTAAACCGGATTTATCTCCGGATGATTTTTGAGAACTTATTATTTTCTTTGTGAGTGACTTACTATCATTAAAATTAATTTAGGCCTATATATTTCTTTTCTCAGCTTCTCGTTTCAACTTAAGGTCTTGACTTAATTTACATTCTCCATTTTACTTCGTAACCTTTTTTAAACCTAGTTATTTATTTTTTTAATTCTAGTGCTTCCTTCTCTAATTCTTTTTAGACTTGTTTTAAGAGTTTGATTTTTAGTCATGACTTTTAGTTCTTTTTTGCTCCAGTTCTACTATATTCACCTTCTAATTCATTTTTGTCTAATGGATGATTGGTCATCTCTTAGAAATTCGTTTCGGAAAGCTACCTCATGTGATGCTTTAGCCATAGACACATTTCGTCCTTTGCCTTTCTTCTTCATCTTCGTCGCTATCCTCCAAGATCCTCCACAAACGCCTTTTGATTTTGATATTTTGAATTGTTTCGGACTTTCTCTGATGAGATGGTTGGGATATCTCCATACTTCAAGCATTTTCTTTCGCTTTACATAACCATCATTTCTACTTTTTGGATAGTTTTTCTTCGCCTGTGGTTGTCTTTATAAATTTCCTGTCTCTTGAAGAATTTCTTGAATTCCTTTACGGCCATAGCTACTCTTCGTACTATACTATCGGAACTTGAAGCTTTCTTTCATCACTTACTTCTTTTCACCTTTATGCAAGAGATTACTTTGTTCTTTCTTGCATTTGACCGTTTTCAAAATCGTTTCTTTATTAATTCTCATACACTTTCAGATTCCAATAAGTTCGTCAAGAGGTAAGGTTGTAGATTCTGTGATTCTTCAATCGCCGTGACTTTCGGCGCCATTTTGGATGTAATGCCCTAAGAAACTTCCATAACACGATTCTTGCTAGAAAAACATTCATCAAGTCTTTTAGACTAGTAATAATAGTGTTAATTTAGCAAAGTCTTTATCTTTTTGATTTCCTCTTCCGGAATGTAAATTGTTCATATTGTTGAACAAGAAGATCTTATTTTGTTAGGCTTTGACTTGATTATTACTTGGATGAGTGGATTATAAAGTATCCCAAATTTCTTTTACGGTTTGACACATAAAAAATCCTTTCGTATTCTTTACGTGGCAAAGCATTATAAATTACCTTTTTAGCTTCATTATTTTTTGCAAGTTTCTTTTTAAGATCATCGTTTTATTTATGAAAAGGTACAACTTCATTTCCTTTTTGTTTCGGGGATTATTTTGAATAGGAGGAAAATCACATCGGTAATAACATGCCAAAAGATCTAGATTTCTTTTGACTTCTACATAAGTTTGGAATTTATTTTTCCAATAAATAAATCCATCACTTTCAAATAGTGGGAGGTCTTTGGCATAGATTGCCCTTTTAAATATTATTTTTCGAAGCCATAGATCGATTCAAGTTTTAAATACTATTTATTTTAAAAATATTGTTTGACGTGGCTCTTGATGCCAATTGTGGAAAACTAGAAGGGGGTTGAATAGTTTACCGCTTTTTAATTAAGGTTTTTGAAAGTGTTGTAAATTCTAGATTTGACCTTTATGTGAATTCAACACTTGCACAATATTAAACAATACTACTTATCTAATAACATTAATTGTAGTATGAGAAAATAATGCAAGACAAGAGATAATAGTAAGAACAATCAAACCACTCAACGTGAGGATTATTGTGGTTCGGTAAGGAAGCACCTTTTCGCCCTATCCACTCCCCGGCACCTAACTCGAGAGTTTCTTCACTATGTCAGCAAGCACACTTATGGCGGAGAAAAAACGTACACAAACATTGCTTACACCGATTTACGCTCAAGCTAAATGTCGAGTTCTAATCTTAGCTAGAACCAATATATCACAACTTCACTAAACATTAGCTTCACGACTTGATTCACGGGGAACTACACACTTCTTACACCTTAGTTTTTTCACACACATCTTCACCAAGCCACTACTATAAATTACACCTAACTAACACACTACTAGCAAGATCACCAAGATCTAACTATACTTACAACAATCACAAAGATCTAACAACTACAAACTTTACAAGATTTACAAGTGATTTACAGACCAAAAAAAAAAACTTTGTATGGATGCATAAGATTGCATCAACACACTTAAGGTGTAATACTGTAATACTTCTTCACTTGATGATGGAAGTATTCTTCTCTTGCACTTGAGAAATTAAGCTTGGATCACTTGGAAACAAAGGTTTATGATTAGATGATCAAAGGATTTTAATGAGATGTGTGAGCTGTTTTTAGAACAGAAAGAATGAGTGCAAAATGTGAGAAAATAGTAGGGAACAGTCCAGTAGTTATAGGACAATCTGGAGGAGCGTCAGTCTATGGGGGGTCCCCTTAAATAGGTGGGCGGTCCCCTTAAAATTAAGGGGGTCACCCTAGACTAGGGACTCCCCAGTATGTCTTTTGTGTAGGGGGAATTTTCTGAAACTTTTCTAGCCGTTTTAGGTCCGAAAATTTGAATTTCAAAATGTTTATTTTGAATAAAACATTTCTTTTAATTGTAGAAAATGTTTTGTAATGTTTATAAAAATGTTTACAACATTTTATAAAAGTGTGAGGTTGAATAAAAAAATTCCTTTGATCATAAAATGTATTAAGCATTTATTTATTCATACCTTGAAGTGATATAATTTTTGAAATGAAAATTTACTACTAATTACTTGTTTACGTTTAATTTTACATTGAACGTTTTTATATTTTGTGATTATCAAAACGTAAAGATGTGAAAAATATTAGTAATGTTTTTAGGCATTATATTTTATCAACACATTCTAAGCTCAAAAGTTTTCATCATTAGCCCTTTTAGCCCAACTATCGTTAACAAAAGTTCAAGTTTTTCAACAACAACAATTCCTATTTCACGGTTTCTTCTTGATTTAGTAAAATCCCGTAAAAGATTATTCTTTTCACGGTTTAAGTCATAGAATTGTAAAATCTTGTGAAATCGAATTGATTCATCCTAACCACAACATCAATCACTTAATCTACTTAAGATCCTTTAATTTCTTTTCACACGTTGAATTTCAATGGAATCTTTGAATTCTACTTCACAAGAGAGAGAGTTGCATCAGTTGCAACAATTGCAATACAAAGCAAAAGAAAGTTGCATGGAATCCTTTCGACTACTTCATTCACACCTCAAGGTTCTTTCATACAACGACTTAAACCGAACTCTATTCGTGGGAGGATTCGAACGGGCATTTGCGTCACTCTTTGATCAAGATGTTCAGACTTTCACAGGCACAATGTTACTAAACTTGGATCAACTAGAAAATCAACTTGACAAAGAAGAATTTCAAGAAATTAGATCCTTTAATGCTTTTAGAGTACTCATGACACAGTTTCAGACGTTCATCAATTCACGACTCAAGTTTTATTATGATGAAGGTCTAATGATATGCAAGTACTTTCTAGCATACACCCAAACCGAGGTTCGACAATTCCTTGATACATTGATCCAACACATGGAATCTGTTAAGAAGTCCATTGATGAAAGAGCGCAACTTAAACGACATTATGATAGAAGGGTGAATATAAGACTGATGTAGATGAAAGAGAGTAAGGTTGTTTTGGGAAAAGCAGTGGGTGCTGATTTGGTTGTCATGGACAGCAGTGGGACAGAATCTGGAAAAAGCAGGATACAAGCAGCAGTTCAGGGAATTATCTCACACATGTTGTGGATGCAGATATCATACCAGTAAATGACAAAATGCCATTTGCTGAGGTACAATTGACTGCTCAACATAATGTCCTTGCTAATGAACAACAACATATGGAGCAATCTGAACCCATTTATGACACATATATGTTGGAAAAGATTGATAGCAATACCACTCTTGATTCAACAAATATGTGTCATATGGGAGGAGAGATTTTCCAAGATGCTGAACAATATCAGGTAAAAAGTCATTTGCTTAACGTTGAGCTTGTCAAATCAAAAAAAATGATTTAAAAGAAAAGTATAATGAACTTTCACACAGGTTTTTACTACTTGAGAAACATTGTATTTCACTTGAACTTGATATACAGCAAAAAGATGCAAGTTTTCAAAGTAACAAACCAGGTAAAAACCAGAATGCTCCTAAGTTTTGTGAATTTTTTGAGATAAATGATTTGAAAGCTCAGCTACAGGCTAAAACAACACTAATTTGGAACTTGAAGAATCAAATTAAAAGTGTGAAGGAAGCAAGTAATGAAGCCAAAGTTAAAAATGATATATATGTAATTGAAACTATTAACATCAAATTAGAACACAGTGTGACTAAATTACTTGCAGCAAATGAGCAATTACATTAAGAAAATGAGCATTTGAAACAGACTTACAAAGAACTTTATGATTCAATTAAAAAGACACGCGTTCAGAATAAAGACAACAGTGACTCTTTAATTTCTCAAATTAATCAAAAGTCTGTCAAAAATGCTGATTTAAAAGCTCAGATTCAGGAAAAGGTTTTTGCAAATGCAGCATTAAAAAATGAATTACGAAAGTTAAAAGGAAATAGCGTGGATACTAAGTTTGTCAAAGCATCAATCTTATGGAAACCACCTTTACAACCATCTAGAAACCATTCCGTTGTTAGACAACCGAATGCGTTTAAGTCAGAACGACCTAGAATTTCAAAACCAAGGTTTGCCTCCCAAGTTGATGTCAAACACAATTTGCCAAAACCAGTCACTCCTCATTATTTGCCTAACTTTAGAGAATCTGCTCCTGCAAAACCTCATCATGTGAATGCACCTAGCTCTCTAGGAATTATCAAAAAGAATCATACGGTTCTAATGATATGTCTCATAATCACTTTCTAGAGGAAGCCAGGAAAAAGACACAAGACATAAATTAGAATCTTAATCCTAGGGAAATGCCTTCTGCTAGAACACACCACACTCCTAATGAGTGTACACCAAAACCTAGGAGCAATAATCAAACGTTTAGGAATTGGCATGCATCTAAGATTAGTAATGTTAAGTTAAACGTTATGCAAAAAGCAGATCACTATAGGAATCCCAGTTTATGTTCGGAATCCAAACACCTTGTTTGTTCGACCTGTCAAAAATATGTCTTTAATGCAAATCATGATGCATGTGTTACAAAATTCCTAAAAGAAGTGAATTCTCGTGCTAAGATTCAATCCTCTAAGTCTAGAAACAGTATCAAACCCGTAGGAAAGAAAAGTAATGTAAACAAACCTGAAAGGCGGATCTTTAAAGGATATAGGCTTTCTCCAAATAAGTCTTCCGATGTGCATGAGAAAACATCTCCTAGATCTTTTCTTAGGTGGAAACCTACGGGTAGAATGAATTTTCAAGATTGTTGGTCTTAGGTGGGTTCCAACTGGAAAGATATTCACCGATAGCACAACCAAAGTTAACAGTGAACCCTCAAATGGTTCAAATGATGATATCACTAACCCATATGAATGCGATCAAACTCTTAATGTCAGTGCAGGTACTCTTCACTTAAGTGCAGGTACATCTTTTAATCACAAAAAGGAAAGACTCAGAGTTTGGTTGCTCAATAGACTGATATCTCAGAAACCAGGGGTTCAAGGAAGTCAAATGTGATGAACAGGAACAAATGGCGTCTGCAGACAACACTTCAGGCCCCGCTCCTCAAAGAAAAGAAAAGTGTACGATTCAGTGCGCTTTATCTTCAAAAGAAGAGAAATCTTCTTGTATCCTATGTATATACAAAAAATTAGAAAAACTCAAAAAGATTTTTCACTTCTTATAAAAATTTTATAAAAAGAAAATACAAAAAATATAAAACCTACAAAAAAACCATAAAAAAATCAGAAAACAGAAAATACCAAAAATATTTTTCAAGGCATGTCTTCTGAAAATCGATAATATTTACGGACCTAGAAATGTCGTTCAATAATGACACGGGTCTTTAAATAAAGTTCGAGCAGAAGTTCAAAATTTTAAAACATTTCTTTATGGCTTGCAGTTATTTCAGACTGCAACCCGCTTTTAAATCTGAGGAAAGCATGTCGTCAAAAAGACAGTTGTTCCTGACAACGGGTAATTAATTTTTCCCGGGCATGGATTACTTCATATCTATGCATCATGGGTTATGCATACTTTGTCATAACCCAAGATTGTTTAAATAAGTGTACGTGTCAGTGCATTTATTTATCAAAATAAGAGAAATCTTATTTTTATTGGTAAAAAGTTGTCTTCAAAATGAATCAGTGTTTTCAGTAATCACAAAAAGATTTTCAAAGACAATTCGACCACTCAAACAATAACAACGGCTCTTTAAATAGAAAACGGGTCATTAGTTGAGGGGGAGAAAGTGTCATCAAATAATCTTTTAAAACGGTCTTTCAAAATAAGTCACGGAATAAACGGATAAAGTTTTTGTTAATGACGGATAACAATTTAAAAGGGAGTTAATGTATTTTAACTACAAGGGCTTTAGATGTCACTTGTTTCAAACTTTAGGGACTTATTTTCAATCTAGACTTAGTGAATTCAGGCTTTAAACTACATACGACCAATATTGCAAACACCCTATAGTTTGTAAAAAGACTTAGGAATGTTTGGAAATACTTTCATAGTTTTAAAAGCCTTGAAGTTGATTCTCACATAATAGATTTAAGCTTATTAATTCTTCGAACACAATCTCAAGTATATGTGCGTACAAGGTTTTGCTGATTCCGAGGTATCGAAACTAGCAAGGAGGAAGGAGTAGATACACTAGAACGTAATACAAGTACACGTGATAGAGTCCATATCCTTCTTTCATTTTAGGCCATTTCGGGAAGACAAATGTCATAACCGCAGAGAAAATCAGTGTCTTAACTTATTACTTTCGGGTGCGCTATTTCAACCACGTGGGGGAAGAGATATCTTGTTATTTTTGGTATGCAACATTTGAGATACCAGGGGGAAGTGTTGTCAGAAGATTTATTCTAGCGTGAGGAGATTGGTTACTGATTCAATTAATGCTTCTTTTAACGGTCAATCACTAAGCTTATTTTTAAAAGGAGTAGAAATATTTGATAAAAGAGGTACATATAGGTATGATAAGTATGATGATTCCTTCAGTTAGTCAGTATCTGGCCAAAAAAATGTGTACATTTGGGACTCATTTGACTTAGGTGTTATCATTTCGACTACTTAGAGGGAATAATTGAGACACCCGGGACTTAGTTGACTTTGGTGTTGCAATTTATATCATCACTATCGTGTAAGGAGAAATGTGGACATCCAGGGCTTAATTGACTTTGATGTCACGGTTTCTAATTAATTGTGTACTTTGGACATTTGAGCTTTACACATCAAGTCTTCTTAATGCGTCTTGCAAGAAATCTATGAATCTACTTAAGAAAGGATTGTTGGTTTGGGGTGAAGCTAAGACGACTTCCAAAAAGAGAGTATCGAGAGGGACTACAGATTGCTGACATGGACAGAATGACTTTATCATTTTTAGTTTGAACACTTTCAAGTCCTGTCTCATACATAATCTTGTGAATACATTATTATGTAGTGTATCTTTAGGTGTTAAGTGTCACTGTATAAATTTTTCATGAGTTTTTTTGTTAAACTCAAAATCTTTCAAAATTATTATACCTGACACTCACACATACCCTTATAGTTTGAGGGGGAGCATTAATATGTTCCCTAATCAACTTGTGCATAATCGACATATTTTTCTCCCAGTTTTCTAACATATTTGAATCATTTGATATCCAAAATATCAAAGGGTTTGAAATTTTTGATAATGGGAGAAAATGTGATTAAAATATGAAAACGTATAAAAATGTGATTTTATGGACTCATGTGTGCACTCCATCCTACATGTGCTAAACACTTTCTAATATCGACGCACATGTTGAGGGGGAGCGCGTTTCTGAAAAACCAAAACGATCGGGTAACGAAAAAGCTTTGAAATTTATAACACAAGTACCAATAATTGAATTTTTACCAAATGGAGATTTATGGCAAGGAGAACTGTACCAAAAGACCGATCATGCATTTAATTTTATCAGAGTTATAAGGTTGGTAAGGTTAGGTACTAGTTCCCATGATCCAGCCAGAACCGGAGGGATCTACCCAGGGACAATCCACTAGTTAGTGTATAAGTCCTTAGGTATGATATAAAAAGAAGTAAAAGTGAGAATAAGAGAAAAGTGTCGACTGAGATGGAACTAGTACTAGAACAAACCCAACAAGGTACTAGTCATGAGTCTCGTAAGCACCGGTAAAGGGTTGAAAAATAAAAAAGTAATTGTATGGCTAAAGGGTGAAAAAGAAAGAACCCTACATACACTTAGGCAAAACCGGGTCAATTCATAAACTATTAAAACACAAGATGTTGTCTAGTATTGAAGAAAATTCCGTCTGTTACCTAGTGACGCAATGCACAACCCCTCCCTAGCCACTCAGAATCTCCTCAAAAGATTTCTGTTTTCCATTTCTCCACGAAGACTAAACACGTGAATCTATTGCCTTTCACACTCCGAGTTAGTCGGTATTCTGAAAATGTGGCAGTCATGCTCAATCCTCAAATCACTAAAACCAAAATGCACAATTAAGTCTAGAGCCTAGAGATCATACATTTAAATCTCAAATAAGACACTAATTTCAATTTACATGTCGATCAAGACACTTGGAAAACCAAGGATTATCATAAGAGTCCTACACAATATCCCTTGGTGGTATTAGCCAGAACATCCGAGAGATACATAATTAAATTCAAATGAATAAGGAAATCCTGCTTTGAGCCAACATCACACTAGCCTCTTGGTAGGTGACCTATTGTGAGATCCATAATAGATTAAACTTGTGACACTGGCATATCGACACGGTTCCAACTCTTAAGAATGATGTTGATGATTTTTTGAAAAAAGCATAAAACTCTCGATTGTAACAAACACTTTCCTCAAGAGACAGGTCCGATTGATTTTCAAATCAGTTTCTCTTCAATCGGTGAGACTTGTCTAACAATTCACTCATGACTGTTTTGTCTGCTTTGAGATAGCGCTCCAGTATTGAGAACTGCTAGTGCAGCTACGAAACCCTGACAAGGAGATTCTTGTGCAGAATTCTTACCTGATCACAGCATTATTTATAACTGATAAACGGGAACTGTGGTTTATTACAAAACCGAATTCGGCATAAAGTGAACAAAGACTCTTTTGTTTATTACTAACGTAAACATGCAGGTATTCCCGACGGTAGCAGCTGGTGGCCGGAGACAAGTCAGATTCATAACCACATGCTCATACTCGACCAACACATCCAAAGACATCATGAAAGCTCAAATATATGTTTCAAAGCTTCCACAACTCTGATATCACACGTCCTTCTTGAAGTGACCAAGTATTAAAGTTAAAAGAACTTCAAGAACAAAAAATATTCAAGCTTTTTAGATCAAGAAAGGTATGAGCATCTCGTCCAGAAGTACACGAAAGCACTAAGAATGGCGAAAGACCACAAGATGATGATTATGAAGATTACTTTTGGCTGATGATCTCAAAGAAGCTCAAGTCCACACACAAGTCGAGTTAAGGACAAGCACACAGAATAAAGTCTAAAGATCACTACATACAAATTCCATCAAGATACTGATCAAAAGAATCAAAAGTACGAGCAAGATTGAAGACATTCATAGAAAAGCTAAGATTAAATATTTTGTAATCTGACAGTGACCGTCCCTTAGAGGGGAGATTGTTTGAGGAATCCAGAAAAGGGATCGGTCACTTCACGATTTACGATTCCTAACCTTAGTCCACAAAATTAATTATTTAGTAGCAAACGTGCCAACATAGAAAGCCCATGGAAAGCCTGGTTTATCCTTTGTATAAAAGCCCTCTCCACACATGGAGAGGGTGTTGGTTGAATCATTTAGTGTGTTTTTCTATATGTTTCTCCTTTCCATCTCTCTCTCTCTAGCTTTCTCACTCGCTCTATATTTGTGTGAAAATTAGGATCCTACATATTTCATGGTAAACGCCTTGCTGAGAAACATCATAGCCTTGTTGAGACTTTCAATCGGATCATCAGTTGGGTTAAACGTTGGTATTGCAAGTGTGTCAGCTGATGTTGGTCTTTCAATTGATTGTTGTTGAGCAACTGGTGCAGCATAAGAATATTTTTGTTGAGCAACTACTCGGCTGTTGCAGAATTGCAGAAGCAGAATTACAGATGGGTATACAACTCAAATTTGATATCATCAATTTAATATAGCCCTCATATGGTTACCTAAACTGAACTAAAACTTACATGTATACCGATCCAAAAGATCCAAAAGACAACAGATTATGTAGCAAATCTAAGCAACCCAGAAACTATTGTGTAATCGGTTTGTGCTGATGTATTCCTAATATACATTGACATGGCTGCTCGTATAAACTCAAAGCGTAGGTCCTTAAACTATAGTTGTAAAAGTACAATCCTTTTATGTGTAATTGTTGTTACCTTATTAAGCTACTTACCAGGATTTCACGGCACCTTAAACTACATAACACACAAAGACCGCCAAGTCAAGAATTACATGTTACACGTAAAGACATCCTAATTGAAAAAACAGTAACTAACTAACTATATTTAATTCTATCAGTAACTTCACAAAGAAACATGTCCTGAACCATAGAGCACTCTAGATTCCACAATATTGAACCTAACCGCAAGCTACATGGTTACAATTTACAAACACAAACAAACTAACATTTATACACCTACTTAAAATCTAATTCAAAAATCAAAGATGATCATAAGCTCAAACTATCAGTTTACCAGGCCACAAAGGTATGGTGAGCTTCTGGCAATTTTAAGAAAAACAATTATGATAACGGATTTCATAAACAAGTGAGTATGAATTAATTAATCTACAATAAGTAACCATAGCAATAATCATTAATACTTTATGCAATTATTGTATGTGTTTTACTTTTTCATAGGATATCGCAAAGGTAATTATTACTCGTATTATATTGTGATGTTACAGACCTTACATATTATGCACTAAAAATATTACATTTCTACTATGTACTTTGACAATGAAGTGAATCCCAATAACTATAAGGCTCTCAAGATTTCTAGATCTCTTTATATGATTTAATCAGAATCTGTCTTAACCTTAACATATCTCATAATAAAAATTATAACATTCCTAACATCGAATCACGTTATTGATCTTGATGGCAAAACAAATGTTTAGGATTATTGCATACAGTTCACAAATTTGTCTCATTTTTTACTTGTCACTTATTAACTCAAATTCATCAAGTTATGTATGAATCTCTTAACATCAGTAAAGTTACACTTATAGATAAGCCGAAAAGCTGTAAAAGTATCTTATAGAGTAGTTGATTTTACAGCCTAAGACCATCTAATTAATTGCTACATTTTAAACAAATAATAGCTCACATTTACTTCTATATAGGTGAATACTATTATGCAATCTTCTAAACATTGTATACCGTGATTTTGCTTCACATAACATTGTTCCTTCTTAATTAGCAAAAAACTATTAATACCATGACTCATATATAATGAGAATATATGACCATATTCAAAAAAAAGTTGATTCCGGATTCAAGTGGCTACAAACAGATGTTTACTAAATCAACGTGATCATTAGCTCAAAACAAAAGTTTCATACGAATAGTTGACATAATTATGATGGTATTCCTTTTAAAAACCAATGTTATACAATCCCTGAAATATTACATTGTATATTTATCAACTGGAAGAGTCATCAATAGTCAGTCGATGCATTTCTAACAATAAATATGCTATATAAGTGTAAAAATACCATATATTGTGGCGAAACTAAAAGGCTAAGTTCTAACTTATTGTAAATAAGATTTATTGCTTCGCTAACTTTTGCTATATACCGTGTTAATATGACTAAAAGACTCGCCCTCCCAAAGTAACCAAAACAGAGAAAAATCGACATCGTTTAGACACATGCGGACATTAATTTATTAGCTATAATCGAAAATTGTCACAAGTAACAGTAAGCAATTCTAACAAACCCATAACTTTCGTAAATTAAGTATACAAAATACTAGTACTATTCCTAAATAAGTTTCGCGAGCCAAAAAACTCTAGCAATAAAAGGCGTACCGCAACGGTTAACGGAGCCGAACGGAAGGAATACCAACGTTATTACAAATCTGACAGCCAACGCAAACGCCCACATCTTGGCCACATCTCGCGTCCTAATGCTCCATCAGAGATTTCACCTCTTCTTCCTTTGGAGGAGTAGTAAATATATTGATTTTGTCTATAGCTGATTGAACGTCTACATTGTTGTTGATGGCGATGTATAATCCGGTGATCGATGCGGCGGAGATGGAGCAGTGTGTGATTACGGCGACTTTGCCGTATTTTTCAAGGAATGATCGGAATCTGCTGGTGGTCATTCAAAAATGATGATCGGAGATTGGATTCTGTTAGGGTTTGTTGCTACTTTATGGGTTAAAAGCCCGATAACATTTTGAGTGCTCACCGTATGCCCATTCTTATCAGCCTACCTAGGCGTGCAAAAAAAACGGTTTGAGAACCGACCCGACAGAAAAAAGGCCATATTTTTAAAAGGCCCAAAATCTTCTTTGTAAATCTATTTACGCAAATATATGTTATATTTTGTTGCCTCTTGCGAGCGCGAATGAAGGAAACCATATATATATATATATATATATATATGCTTCGGTTCCGTTGAAAAAGTTTTTATTTTGAGAAGATAGAGAAATCTACGTTTGAACAAATTGATTCATATTTTTTGATTTGATTCATAAGTAAACATCATTTAATAGCGAATCAATGTTATAAATCACAAATTTGATTCACAAATCATTGCTAAAATCGAGTTATGGTAATAATTCCTTAAATGTGTATAGAAGATTCAGTATTTTACTTATATTGTAAAACGAGAGATTTTTTAACATTAATTTGAATTTTTTTACACATTTTGAATTATAATCACATTAAAATAAGTTTTACGCTTGAAAAACTTGAATCAAAGTTAAAAATCTATCATTTTTGAAAACATTCTCAATCTTCTCAAAATAAAAATATTCTCAATCGATCCGGATTATATATATATATATATATATACACTAGTTGCAAAGCCTGCCCGATGGGCGGGCTTGTTTTGTGAGTATCCAAGTGAAAATTAAGTAACGGTTAATAAATTACGAACGGTGTGAAATTTTTATAGAGTGAATAACGATAAAAAAGGAATGAATGGTATTTCGAGAAGATGGAATAAAATTTAATAAAGTATCCATCAAGTGCAAGTAAACAAAAAGAGTACATGATATGCAATGTGAAAATTAACACGAATGTATATTCCTTTTTGGAAGAAACGTAGCTACAAATGTATTATGTGATTGTTGGCTCGGAAGGGAATACATGATATGCAATGTGAAAACTAACTCTTTTGAGGAAAAAAATAACAAAGTAGGTAAATGAACAACTTAGTGCATACAAAGATTTTTTTAATTAAGGAAGTCACTTGTGTTAGGCATATCAAAATAAATAATGCTTATTAGTCACATAGTCAACCTATCATGTATGCATCTTAACAATGTTTAGTATGGTTATTAAGCTCGTTTGTTTTTATCATATTGATCCATCAGTTTAGAATTTGTTATAAACATTATGCTACTTATTAGTATCATAAACGTCCATATTAAATCATTCTATATTATATCTTAATAAGCATTCTACTAATACTTTGTTCTTTTTAACAATTGTTGAAAGTATTTTAATTTTCATTTTAATATATCAACTAAAACAAAATCAAAAATCCGAATTACTTTTTAAAACTAAATCTTAAAAAATACACTTATTTAAAGTCAAAAAACAATTAATTTTAAACAGACATTCAAAATTCTCCCCTATTTTTTAGTTGCATAGTTGGCCCGATGGGCGGGCGAGCCTTATGATTATCCAAGAACAAAATTA
>BQNB010141998.1:5176-17193 GCA_026074375.1 Tanacetum coccineum | reverse complement strand
GTACTAGTCATATTGTCCGGTCAACTAATTCCAATTTATCTTTAACGAATACGGATATATTATTACGAGTAGCATGTACCAAATCACATCATTGACATTTAAACAGTAAAAAGTAAAAAATCGAAACGGTATCTCCTGGCCCGCTAAAAAGTACTTAAAAAAATACAAAGATTCCTTTTGTACCCTTCTTTTTACAGTGCAGCGCAGTTTTTTATCAGTTTCTCTGTTCCGTAATTTTTAACAGTTTCATACTTTTGACATGTTGAACTTTATATTTTCCGTTCCGTTTTTTCCGTGTCACAGTTTTATAACATATATAAAATTATATAAAAAAAATTAAAAATCAAGAAAAAAATCAAAAAACATGGGGGGTACAAATGGTTTTTTTCGGGGTATTTATATCATGAGCCTTTGCGATTCAATTGTTTGAAATGAAGACGTGACGACTTGGTACCAATAGCAGCACTCATCGCAAATGGTAACACTTCACAGTAAACAGCATTGATTCCATACAAAATCAGTACGATTCATCAACAAACGCAACGACTTACAAATTCACCACATCGTATCAGTACATCAGAACAATAAGCGACTCTAGTAGAGAGTTTTCACATTATTAAGCATCTAAAAGTAAAAGTAAAATTAAAAAGTACCTATTTAATCCATCAAATCACGTCACTTGAGAATCTACCTTTTTCACTTATTTTTCCCTTTGTCAGCATCCGATCCATCGCTTCCTTTTTTCTTTTTACCCTACAATTATTATTTATTATTAACAATCATTATATAAAATAAGCTGATTTACAAATGTAATAAAAAGGAGTTCTTAAATCATACGTCACACTTCTTTAACTGATGATTCTGATTAAGGTAAAACCTTCCTTTGAAATTCTTGCATTTCTTACACTTGAATGAGTCCTCACCTAGCTTGATCATTTTGTTCGAAGATTCCTTATCTTTGGAAATGTGCTTATTTCCCATTTTTTGGATTTTGGTTTTTAGTGAGAGAAAAGATGAAAATTTGTTGGTCACGTCTCAATCATTGGCTTACTTTTATACAATAATGGCTTTTCCACAATCCTTTTGAGTTTCATTTACTATTTTGTCCTTACTCTGGTATTAATGCTTGCAAAATTTTGAGGGTACATTTGGCAGTTCAGTATTTTGTGGGTCCATTTCGGTTATGCTACCAGCATGGTGCAAAATATCCTTCACCTCAATATTCTGTGGGTCCACTTGTTAGTGGAATTATTTTTGTGGCTAAGATTCTCATGAATTTCTTTTTTTGAATATACTCTTTTGTCAAGAGTCTCGTTTGTTTATATCCAAAAAGAGTTGGAAACTCGCGCTTCACTGCGACGAGTTTTGGTTATTGTGTTTTATCATGTAAAAGCTTAGCTATGTACGTGTTTTTTCGTTTAACTTTTTTGGTCCATGAGGTTTGCTTATTACATTTCCAAAATACTCAATACACTTATGGAATAAAAAAAATAACTCCCAATACCGTCTTTCACGGGTTATGGGTCCCAATACCGTCTATCTCCTTAACAAAGGTAAAATGGAGTACTCATACAGACCCAATACCATGTGTAAGGAACCCAAGAGAGACTAATATTAACTTGTTTAAACATTTAGCAATAATAAATAATCAATTCAGTTGCAAGATGCAGACCTATTAAAATGTTGCACACACAAAAACTTTAACCGGTACAAAGACCCTTTCCTCCCTCGACCTATTTTCAACATTTCCCTCGATGGCACCCTTTCATTATATTTTCATCTCTATTAAACGTGATCGCAACCTAGCAATTGAGATGCTCAGAACCTTTGATTATCTTACGACATCTTTTATACCAAGAAAGTCAAAATACCTGTAAGACCTTGTTGCCTTCCATTTTGGTTAATGTATGTTTTTGCTATCTTATCTACAATCTTACATCCATGCCACACCTTCTAGCGAAGCTGCAACTACCCCATTTGGCTAAAATCTACCTTTTCAGATGAAACTCCAGGTAGTGGATCACCATCCTTGTATGCAGACTAAAAAATACGACTCACTTTGATCAGAGGATCCCCAAACCCTTATGTGTCCAATAAATTTATTTGTAACTGAAGGTGGGGTCAGAGAAAGTGCATACTGTTATAGACCCATCTGTTTCTCGATAGGAAAGTATATAAGAATCATGTACCAACATGTGTTTTCCTGGCATCTCGACCAAATCTTGCCAACCTAAAATCTTTGATTTTTTGCATTAAAATCCTGAATAAGGAAGCTAAGAGTTAGAACTATGGAGCAAGTCTTTCCAACACAGTATCTATTCACAACTAAATAAATGGCATAACCATCAATGTATCAGACCATTTAAGATCACCGAATATGATTGGATCTATTAACAAATCACGTGCTATTCCTGTCAGTATCAAAAGTCGGTATCTCCATGATAATAGTTTAGTGACTACACGTGCATCTGCAAAAGTATTATTGTTGTATCAGCAATTTCATTACAATAACTCAGCTTTAGAGAAAATATAGTTACATAATGATTTTTGACAGATTCGAGTGCATATGTTTTACGTCTGTGTGTATCAACACAGAAGCATAATAAGATCTCTAGCAACACACATCATGTCCCATTTTCCTTTTCCTCTACTTTCATTTGGACTAAGTATCGTGCTTGTTTGTAATGTCTAAGAGTCAACTTACGTGTGTGTCTACAGAGAAATCACCCGTCTGAAGATTAAACATCAAACAGCAGCCACCTGCAATTCATTTATAATACAAATCTTCATGAATAATCAATTACAGAAAAATCACACACTTGTAACTGCAACATCTGATACTTTAGTCCTTATGTCGTATTTTCAAACTGAAACAATACTCTTGTCGAAAAACTAATACATGTGGTCCTTTTCACCATACTTTCGTCAGTCCAATTCACGGCCTACAAACCCAACCGTCGTTTAAGCAGTGACATAAAAGGGTACTATATTCTTGTATTAAATAAAAAATAAATTACCTTTAAACTATTGTGAATAATAGGCACTGATAAACTAACTTTATCGCCATCTTTAAGGGCAATTCCACAGTTTTTAATCTTCAACCCTAAACCTTCTGCTGGAACTCCAATACTCTTCAAAAATAAGGTGGTTCGTCTAAATGTATCAACATATGGGTCTTTAGGATCATTTGTTATTCCTGAAAACAAAGATGAGATAATCTATATTAATCACCAATCGATTCAAAATATCTTATATAAACATCATTAAGCTGACAATAATAAAAAAAGATTTGTAGTAGATAAGTTCAATGAAAAGGAGCCGTTAATTGAATTCACAAATAGACAATTTTTTATTATACTTTTTAAAAATTCAATAAGTAAACCATACGACATATTACAAACTAAATGAATCAATCTATCTCACATATATGTACGTAATATGTAATGAAACCAAAAGCTACATGTGTGTATAATACACCAAAACAGACCGAGACTTTTTTGGTGAGTAAATTCTGATTTTTACATATCATATTCACAATTAAAGTATTAAGTATATAATCTAACTCTGTGAGTTATCACCGCAAAAAAGGACAACACAATGTTGACTAAACCGAAACAATAGCAACACTACATTCCCTATTTGAAACTTTTACAGGTAAATCAATAAACCGAAAAAGAAGAAAAAATGATAAAATAATCAATGTACCTTTGAGCTTAATATAAAAGGGGCTTATTTTCAAACAAACCAAGCACAATCAATGGTTCGAGAAAATAACTCATGTGAATCCACAATCATGCTCCACATACCTCTCGCCCCAGCTTGTACTTCAACTTGGTCCCTACCAATTTCATCACCACATTAATTTAATCAATCACTCTATGATGATAAGCACCCAAAATCCTAAGGACAAATTGCATAAAAAGGTACCCATCTTAGGTTCAATGTCATTAAAAATGTCTACACATAACTTTTTTTTCTCATTTATTTAAGGTATCAGATCTTTTTTTTTGTTGCGAAGTTAGTATTTTTAACAAGGTTTTTCGGTTACAGTTCAAACGATCGTTATTTTAATATATTGGCATCGTTAGTCCATTATATTATTGTTGTAAAAAAAAAAAGTATTTTCTTCTATATTTTGTAAAACTTATACAACGTTTAATACACACATTTAGTTTTTTACATCGTTTTTATATCACAACATTTTTTACCAACGTTTTTATAAACATATTTTTATACACACTTTTTTATACACGTTTTTCTACACTGATTTTATCCACGTTTTTAAACAAACAATTTTATACCCATGTTTAAAGACAACGTTTTTATACACAAATTTTTAGAAACATCTTTACACATAATATTTGAAATCCACGTTTTAAATAGTGCATAAAAAATGTGTCTCTTAAAAACGTGTATAAAGAAAAGCATGTATAAATCGATGGATAAAAACATGATAGAAAAAGATGTCTATAGAAATGTTGTCAATAAACGTGTAAAAAAATGTGTGTATATAAAAACGTGCATCAATAATGTTGTGTAATCAAATATTAAAAACTATATAGAGGAGGGGTTAGGGGGGGGGGGAGGTGGGAACGGTAAAAAATATGCGTAATAAAAACAGTGTAAAAATGTGGGTATAAAACTGGTAGACTATAATTTTTAAAAATAAGAAGAAAATATTTTTTTTAACAAAATCATATAAAGGACTAACGATGCAATAATAAAATAACGATCGTTAGAAATGTAACCGAAAAACCTGTTAATTGTCTAACGTTGCAACAAAAAAAAGATTGATACCTTAAATTGAGAAAAAAAATGAGTACCTTTAATTGACATTGAACCTAAAATGAGTACATTTTTATGCGATTTGCCCAAAATCCTAAAGTTTAACACCAATATGTATTGTTGTATACGTTTTGAAAAACAACATAATGACGTCAATCATGCTCCAAATAACAAAACTTGTACTTTTGAATGCAATACTAATAGTAAGTAAAACATGTTTTCTAAAATATATACCATAATCATATATGTGTCGGTACTCACACAATATGTTCTAATAGAGTATCTGCATAATTCACTTGTTTGTTGTTCTATCTATATACCCAAAAAGCTAATTCCATCGAAAAGAAACATTTTCAAATTTTGTCACTATACACAATATAACTTCTTATATATAACCACATTACAACAATTAAATAAAAATACAATCTTTATATCAAAAAATTAGAAACTATTATAACTAAATAAACCTAATAAAAATAGCATATGGTAAGAACTTAAAAAGGGTAATACCAATTTCATCTATCTCAATAGAATAGTCATTAGAAACCAACTCCAAAAGCCTCAAAAAAGAGACCGCATGAGGAAGAAGACCAGGCTACGTACCCTTTTTCTAAAAAGTATTAATATACATCAATACAATTCACCTTCTAAGCTCAAATTCACACTTAGCTGCAAAATTGCACCACATAGAACCATAAAAAAATCCTAAATTTTGCAGAAAAAAATAAAAGTTTGTAAATTATTGAATAAAAATTAGGGTTATTGTCTACCTCACACTTACAAATTAATAGTTGTAACTTTCTTGAATGGGATCTTCAATCTTTCGTTTTTCGAACTTTTTTTTCGGTGAGTTTTTCATGTGTTTCAGTCGAGAGAGAAAACACAAAGATGCCTTCGATTGTGTGTGTGTGTGTGTGTGTGTTTTTTAGGGTTTTGTATATGTTGGACTGGAAATAGAACGCGTGTCCTTCAGTTTAGCTACGTGTTTTGTTATAAAACTAAGTGGTGGACATTATTTTATTGATTTTGTTATTAAAAATTTATTTCTTTAAGTTTACTGTAGTATTTGTGAGAGGAACACAAAATGATCTTTAGTATATAGTAGTAATTCAGTAGGTGACACAAAAACTTGACTATTGAAAACGTGATACAAATAATAATTAATTTTAGCAACTATTCTCTACAAAACTACAGTACAAGAACCATTTCTTTTTTATACACGTATGAGTATCTTGTGATGTGTTCGTGTATGTACCCGGACATCTTGTGCCGAATGACACTATGACCTCCGGAAAGATAAGGTCTCTATCTTGCAGGTATTGTCTTTACCCCAAAGGTTAATATCTGACTCCTCGATTGACGTGTTGATCAAGCATCTCGGAAGCACTGAGCTGACAAGGGCCCACCTGACAGCTCATGTGTCAGGTTAATGCATACAACGCCATCATCAGGTAAATCTTTGAGGTGGGATAAATATCTCAAAGACATTCATTGCATTTTCAATTAATTCCTGACAACTGTAACATTTAATCATTTATTTAACATATATCATCCCGCTTACTCTCACGTCAGAGCTTGGTCTCTGGGTCAAACCTTGGGCGAGGCTAACACGTGTTTTATTCTGTGTATGGAACAAGGAAGAAATCTTTCATACTCGAAGAATCATAAGTCTCCAGCGGCTGATAGGACCACTCTTGTGTCCGGAAGCCGGTGAATAAGATTTTACTTTCACAAATTAGCGCCATCCATGAGACCTAATTTCTGAACTGTCAAAAGTTAGAATGACAGGTCCTACCCCAGATCCGGTCACACCGGTGAACCAAGTCGTTAGAAATGACAACCCAAACAATTTACCAAGTTTACAAGACCAAATTTTAAATTATATGTCCTCACTCAAAGCCCTCATCAAGCAGCATGATGAGAAATTTGGAACACTGATCGAGCTAATCTGTCTGACCTTCGACGATGAGGAGAATGGTGATAAAGCGAAGTGCAGTAAAAAAGGAACCGAAGAGGTAAAAGGAAGAGGACCTTTAGAAGCCATACAAGGAGGTCCTGAAATCTCCGCTTACAAGGCAAATCATTGAGTTCTCAGATTCGAATCACCAAATGCCCACAAACCTGAAGATATACCATGGCTCCACTGATCTGGATGATCATGTTACTCGCTTCGTGGGAGAAGCCAACCAAGGAGAATACTCTTTGATTTGCCCCTTGGGCTCTCTGGTTGTTGTTGGTTGTAGCAGGCTGGCTTTTACAGTCATGGGCCAAATGGCCAATCCTTTTGTAGTTAGTACACTTAGAAGCATACGGCCCATCATGGTGATAGTTGCACTTGGGGCACAGAGGTTTAGACCCTCTGTACGGCTTCTTCTCACGAGGCCCAGCAGTATAAGCCCGTGCTACGTTGTTCCTTTTAAATGGTTGTTATTGGTTTTGGTTGTTTTGAGAGGTGTCCTTAAACTTCCTCTTATTCTCAGCCTGACATTCAGTAATAGTGAGGATCTTTTTATCCATCAGTTCAGTGGCAAACTCAATTGCCTCCTGCATTATCTTGGGCTTCGATGCCTTCACACTTCCATGTATCATATCGGGGAGACCACCGACATACTTTTCAACTACATCCGATTCCTTAGGAAACATTCTATCACACATCAATACCAACTCTTAAAATGCTGTTGGTTGTATTCTAATCTCATTGGTTCCTTTTACCTTTAGGTTCCACATTTTAGTTTCTAACTTTTTGATCTCACCCATTGGGTAGTATTTATCGGTCATCATCTTCTTCAAGGTTTTACATGGAATTGCATATGCAATATCATGTCCAACAGCACTAACGTGGGAGTTCCACCATGTCAAGGCATTTCCTTAAAGAGTACAAGTTGCAAATTTGACCTGACATGCGACAGTGTAGTTGCTGATGTGGAAAACAGATTCCATCTTTTCTAACCATTGGGTCAGTCCGACAACCCCTTTAGTGCCTTTGAAATTCATAGGCTGGCACATCAGGAAATCCATGTAAGTGCATTCACGGACAGTAGACGCTTGTCTTCTCCTGCCAGTTCCTGAATCATGGCTGTCATCGCCATTTCTGCTCCTGTCAGCGTCACGTTCTGCCAACACAGCAGCAACGCCTCGCTCAATCAGTGCCCTAAGTTGAACGTTGCTGACAGGTGTGGAGGTGGGGGTGGTTATTGTGGCTAGTGATGCCCTTGTGGTTCTTTTCCTTGGTGTTATTTTCTTCTAAATAAAAGAAGAAACATTTAATTACACTGTCTTGTTTCATACATTCTAAACGCATACATGACATAGATGCTAATAAATAAAAATGAAATCACAATCACAGTGAAAATATACAAGTGAAGTGAAATCAATAACGGACGTAAATAATCAAATCTACATTACAACATCGATATGCATAACATGATTAGTTCTGTTTATAACATGATCAGTACTATGAGTACAAAATGAAAAAATATGGTCCTATGGAAATGCTTAGCGGGGGATCACCCATAATATTAACCATGCCATACATTGATAGCTAAAAAAGATATAAACAAAGAGTCCCTACTGATATTTTTCCTACTGCTAGGGTGGCAGGTTAGGTAACCAAACAAATCTTAATATGGCTATATAGGAGAGCACAAATGATAATGTACTTAACGCCGCTGTCAGCCTCAGCTCGGCTCATCCTTAGGGCTCTGGATCTATCTGCTATAGTGTCTTACATACGTCTAAGGGCATTTGTAGTCAACTGAGTTAAAGTGATGAAGTCTGGAGCAATCAATTGTGGCAATAACTGTGCACTCCAGTGTCCTGTCATGTGCCTCTATGTACACTCCTGTCTCATCAAGAATTAGTCCCATGCTTATACAAGCATACATCCCTACTCCTATCCAAAATATGACTATGTGGAGGTGCGGTGCTATCGCCTATCTCTTGAATAGTTTGTTGAACTTGAGCTCTCAAAAAAGCAACCGGTATCCTATGCATCCTCGAATGGCACCTGAAACTCCTCAGTCCCGCGGTCTAACGGTTGATGTCTAGCGTCTGTATCTCTCTGGTTGACCCCCTCCAAGGTGGTCGTGCTACTCCCCTTCCATCATGGCTAAAATCTCATCACAAGTGTTCAAACTCTAGAGCAGAGAGGGGCGCTAGCTGTGTCTCGCTTCAGAGAACATGATGCTGACACTATCCCACGATCCTCTGACTTCAAGAGAGACATTTATTTCTGCGTGTAGTTAAAGCAAGCTCTCTTTCGTGGCGGGCATCTCATGCCTCGGGAATATCGTCCTATAGAGGAGAGTTGATGGTAGTAAAAAGGGTGGTGATGATGCAGCTCTCATCGAAATCCAGTGCTCTATAGGCCCAATGGTGCCCCCGGCATCAGTAGGTGCCTAGTACGTGAGTGGTTGATGGTAGAGGTGATGGTGGAGATGATACAGCGGCAGATGCCGGTATGGTGCAGAATGTTTCAACAAACTTTGGATGGTCCAGCTAGAGGTTGGTTTGATCGGCAGCCAAACGGTTGTGTAGATAACTAGACGGACCTTCGAGAGAAGTTCGTAGAAAGGTTTGCGCTGAGGATGAAGTGTTGTAAAGACCCAACAGAGGTCTCTAAGATCATTCGAAGGGCTAATGAGACAATACCCGATTTTAAAGAACGTTGGACTGAAGAAATAAGTTATATACAAGATGTTCGGAGGTAATGCAAATATCAGCATTCATGAGTAACTCCAAGTGCCCAGAATTAGCAAGGAGATTCTCCAATCAAGTCTCCAAGACGGTGACCGAAATGATGAGGATGGTAGATGATTTTGTTAAATCTGAAGAGGCATACAAAAGCATTAAGGTACCAAGGGGGAATTTCCTGAGAAAGGTCAAGGAATGTCGTATCGAGGAAGCAGGCCACCTCGTACGGCATACGAAGGGGGACAACAAAGGACGAATAACTATAATAATTTCAGCCGCAAAGGTCATTACCAACCATATGTCCCTCCCCAGGCACACAACCGGAGGTATGACAACCGAAGGCAGGAAGTCAACCATCTCAGTCTTGATGCCTTAACTAGGCGGCCAAAAGAGATATTGGCAACGGAACTCCAATTACAGCTTCCACCGTGCCCTCTAATGATCGGAACACCAAAGAAGGAAAACCTTGACAGGTACTGTAACTACCATGGAGAAAAGGGACACTACACCATTGACTAATACCAGCTGAAGAGGCAATTAGATGCAGCATTAGAGTCTGGAAAACTTAGCCACTTGGTCAAAGATGTCAGACAACAAGGAAACACAAGAGGAAGACAACCGGGGAACAATAACGGTAAGGGTAAAGCAATCTATATGGTATGGGCAAAGGGTGAGAGTCGGAAGCGCAAGTCACAGGGAAGTGGAGAAGAAAATTAGATGAATACCTTACTAACATTTCCCCCAGCACTGTCCGACGATGTGTCAGACGAACCCTTGATAATAGAAGCCAAGGTTGAGGGTTATTTAGTGCGAAGGGTATTTGTTGATCAAGGTGCCGCTGTCCAAGTAATGTTTGAACACTATTTTGAAAAGTTACCATCAACAGACAAGGCCCGTTTTGTAACACCTCCAAAATGGGTCGCAGCGGGATATGGGTCTGAGAGTGTTACTTCATAGATCAATAGCACAAGATATGAGAACGGCATCTATATGAGTCGTTTAAAAATGATACATTGGATTAAATAAACTTGCTCGTTACAAAAGACCGAAGCTTAAATTGTTCATCCATGAAAAGTAAAGATTTTAAGACATAAAAGATATTCCCAAAATGTAATGCACCCAAATCTTTATAGTAATGACTTCAAAATGGTGACCACCAATGTATCCTTGTTTCTCGTACCTTATTGACCTGAGAAAAACATGCTTTAAAACGTCAACATAAAGTTGGTGAATTCACAGGTTTAGTAAATGTATAAAGTAGGACCGCAAGATTTCTAAAATTGTGATAAGTAACGAATACAATATCATAAAAGTAATTACGAAGTGCGCTAAGCTCATGACACCGAAGCTCGACATCTATGTATGCAATTTAATGCAAATAATGGGCCCGTGTAGATGTTTAAACCCGCAACATCCAAATTGTTCCGACATGTATACATTCGTTGTTTCAGTACATTCGAAACTGGTGAGCGCTACTCACCCGAACGGGGATGTCAATCCCAAATAGATCTATTCATAACATTCGCGCTCGCTAACTAGCAATTGACAGTTCATGATAGTGGGCAATAGTGGGTTTAGCTACTTAGGCCAACTCGTAATTTGTTTAAAAGAGTACTTGCGTCCAAACGTAAAACAATGCATGTTTCTCACCCCAAAGTTGTAAAACAATATAATTGTATAAAAGCGGGGCTATGAACTCACCGTAAGTGAATGATTGATTATCTAAATCAAATAAGTGAATCGTCTCGGCAATCCGAATGCAACCTAATTAATTATAGGCCGTATGAGTATAATGTATTATATATAAATAAAGCATCACATGTTATATAGTTACACCACCACCTAATAGTTTTTATTAAATCTTTAAAAGTTAAATTAATAATTAACCCGTACTTTGTTAAATAAAAGTATATGTACTTGTACCCGTAAAGAAAAATGTTATTTTTATTTACCAATGTATCATTTGTAAAAATATATGATTTAATGTTTTTATTGGTTACATAATGATATTTCATTATTAATTCAATTGTTTTATCGTTTTGACTCTGTTTTATACGTTTCTTATGTCCACCACTTTGTATTGAGAAAATATATCAAACTATCATATTTATAAAAAATTAAACCTTTGATGAACAGTAACATTTAATGTTCATAACAGTTCATAAAAACTGTTTTTATGTAATTAATTATATATAACTTATAAAATACGTAACTTGTTCATTTTAATTCCGTTTCTCGAGTTTCTTATGTCCTTGGATTCGTATTAAGAAAATTTATCAAAATATCATATTTATAAAAATTAAACCTCTGATGAACAGTAACATTTACTGTTCATAACAGTTCATAAAAACTGTTTTTATGTAATTAATTATATGTAACTTGTTTAAAGCATAACTTGTTTATTTTAATTCCGTTTCTCGAGTTTCTTATGTCCTTGGATTCGTCATGAAGAGTGCTATGTTTATAGATGATTTATTTTTATAGATCAGATCTGAGACAGAAAGTATTTATATAAAATAACTTTTATAAAATTTCTTTTA